>JAXIVD010006051.1:7500-25779 GCA_036785275.1 Cancer borealis
GAGGAAAGTCACAATGAAAGAGTAAGTGAAGGAGGCAGGGGCTGTGGAGACGGAGATAGAGGTTGCAGTGACGGAGAAGTAAGCGGCAGTGACGGAGGCAGGGGAAGGAGTGACGGAGAGCGAGAAAGAGACGGACATGGAGGCTGTGAAGACGGAGACACAGGCTGCGGTGACCAAGAGAGAGGAAGTTATTATCAAAAGGGAAGAAGTTATTATGAGAGCAGTAGTAGGAGTGAGGATGGTATATTAACAGGCGACCCTCGCGTTCAACATATAGAAAGACTGAGACGGCTCCTTCGTCATCGGAAACCAGTCATTATCCACCACAGTGAGTCCTCCACAAAGGGGACTTCAAAGGACTCTGAGGACTCGTATAGTCGTTCTATTTACATCAGGCACCGAGAACACTAAGGAGTTTGTATTTCCCGCCATTTTTTTAAGATAGATGTATTATATTCGTATGTAAGAGATAATATTATTCATTTGTTTGTATTTATTGTTTATATTTTCACTTGATATGTGTAAATATATGTACCTTTTTTTTCTTCTTTTATATATATATATATGTGTGTGTGTGTGTGTGTGTGTGTATGTGTTGTTATTTCACGTATTTTATTTGACTTGACTTATATTATATTTTATTCCAATATATTTTCCTTGCCTTGCCTCATCTGTCAATGTAATAATACTTCTACTCTTAACCACACGTCTATTAAGTACATATAAGCAGTACTCAAGCATCAAGTATATTTATTACATTGAAGCACAGTTAACATAGACACCACCACCACCACCACCACTTCTCCTTACACGCTGGTATGCTCATTTTAGTGGATTAGCCTCGAACCCAGGCACTCCACAACCAGCCAGCCACTTCCACACTAATCACACCCTCCACACACCTCTTAGGAAATTATTATATTCTGCTAATTACTTTATAAATTTGTGGATTATTTAGTAAAGCTGATATATTTTTTTTTAGACTATTTCATGATTTTGCTCTTCTTTTTTTTTTGTATTTCTTTGTCTGTGAGGGAGTATTACAGTTGTAGATTATTGTTTAATTTTTATCTTTGTTTTATTTATTTTTCTTTCTTTCTTCCTGTCTTCTTGTTTGTCATCGAAATAAAAACTGATATTATGTACGTACATATGTTTTAATCATCTTTTATTATTTTATTATTTTCTTGACCTTTTTTTTCTTCATTTTTATTTTATAGCTATTCCATTTTTTTTTTCTCTCCTCTCTCCATCTATTCACTCTTCATTATTTCCCTCATTCTCCATTATCATGCCATTCTTTCTTCCTCCATCTTATCCTCTTATCTCCTCTTATCTCCTTCCTCCATTCCCCTTTATATTTCACTACAATAAAACATCAGTAATACTTTCAGGTGAGTAAGCAAACCTATGTAATTAACAGGTAAATAATCAATGAACACAGGTGCGAAGGGGAACATCTAATTAACTGACCAGGTGTGAGGTGAGGTTACGTAAGGAATATAAATAAAAATATGATAAAAATATGAGAATGAGTAAGTGATTGAAATTTGTGTAGATAAAAAAAAGTTTGTGAGGGAAAGGAATGTATGAAGAGCATGAGAAATAATAAATAATAAATAATAATAAAGTAGGCGTGAAATACATACACATGAGAAGGAGTGAAGAGGTTGTGTGTAGTGTTGAGGAGGAAGGGAAGACATTGGTACACAAGCTACACCCATGAAATTTACACCAAAGAATGTGAAGGAAAGGAAAGGAAAACAAACAAACTTGATCCTCTCTTTCAATAAACACATAATTCTCAGTTACACATCACTAACTTCATGGCTTTTAAAAATTATCACCACCACTAGTACATTATCAAAAAATAAAACATAAATAAATAAAACGAAACAAAAAAACTATAACCGCTAAACATATATATAACAAAATACATAAATCTAAGAATCCTGAAATATACTCAAACATTTATCCAAAGTTTCTTCCCAATAAAATACAGTTCAGGAATGTCTGCATATTTGTCAAAAAAAAAATAATAATAATAAAAAAAACTATTTCCCTCTCTTTTTCGAACTCGTGCAACAGGTGTTGGGAACTTCCATGATGTTGCAATGTTCCGTGAAATTACCTTTTTTTTTCTCGTTTGTCGCTCGCTTCTTCGTCCTTGTGATGGGAGGGAAGGGAGGGAAGGGGTAAGGAAGAGAAGGGGAAGGGAGGGAAGGGGAAGGAAAGGGAAGGGTGTGACTGATGCAAGGAAGGAAGGATGAGGAAAAGGATTGGAGGAAGGAATGTATACAAGAAAAAAAAGAAAAAAAAGGGAAGGAATAGAAGAGGAAAATGTAAGGAAAAAAGTGGGAAAATTTTTGATGATGGGGAAAAAAAAAAAAAAAAAAAAGAAGGAATGGGAAATATAATGTAGAAAAAAAATTATAGTGTGTGGAAAAATAATAAGATGAAGGAAACCATATTGAAAAAAAAAAAAAACTGAACGAACTCAAAAGAAAACGAGTAAGAATAGAGTAGAAAAAACAGGTGACAAAAGAAAGAAAAAGAGAAAAAGAGTGAGAGAAAAAACTAACAATTCATAAAAAATTTAAAAAAATTGCATTAACCTGTCCATAGATTATATCATTTTCATTTCAACAGAGCGAGAGTAACATGATAAGAAGTAGGAGAGAGAGAGAGAGAGAGAGAGAGAGAGAGAGAGAGAGAGAGAGAGAGAGAGAGAGAGAGAGAGAGAGAGAGAGAGAGAGAGAGAGAGAGAGAACGGAAGAGTAAAGGAAAAAAAAAGGAGAGGAAAGGGACGGGGCGGGAGAGGAAGGAGGAAGCATAACTTAATTTCCAGGAGTAACTGCGGCAGAACAGAGTGATAAGTGCGTGGCTTGTCCGTTAGAGCAAAACAACGGAAAGCGAGAGTGACAGGCGAACGGGAAACGATGACTGTGTAGGTGTGTGTGTGTGTGTGTGTGTGTGTGTGTGTGTGTGTGTGTGTGTGTGTGTGTGTGTGTGTGTGTGTGTGTGTGTGTCTACCTATCCCTCTCTTTCTCTCTTTATTAACCCACAAATCTCTTTAAATGAACTTCAAATCGCTTCTTCCTGACCTCATGACGAAATAAGGAAGAGGAGGAAGGAGGATGATAAATCAACATAATAACTCACTAGCAATAATAATAATAATAATAATAATAATAATAATAATAATAATAATAATAATAATAATAATAATAATACACTTAAATAACTACAGACAGGAGCAAGGGATGAGAAATAACTGAAGAGGAACAAGAGATTCACACACACCCCGTTTTCTTTACAGTCCCCAACATGATTAGACTTGAACAGCACTATGGTGGACTTGTATATATATTAGTAAGTATCTTCATATCAAAAAAATTACCCAAACTACCTCACACACATAACTTTTTCCAACACTAACATACATTTCGAAAGTCAAAATTGAATATCTCACTCAATATTTTTTGACTATTTTTTCGTGATGGAAGCTCAAAGATTTGCGCATTTCCAGTATTTATAGTCTTTTATTTTCTCATTTTTTTCAGGAGTGACATTTAGGTGACACAGGTTTTGCTTCTCTCAAGGTCAATGGGGGGCGTGGAGGGGGCGGAAGGGGGGGCAAGTAGCAAGCGTAAAGCACCAGCCCCCCATCTCACCCCTTCATGTAACCCCCCATCGCTTTTCCTCTATATAAGAACCTGAGGATACTGACGAAGGAGTTGTGATCCAGAACTGTCGAGGGAGTGAAGATATCCTACTAGTACCTGTTGCCTCTGTGTGTGTGTCTCTCCTGAGGGTGTGTGTTGGGATGGCGTGTGTCCGTGTGCTGTGGGTCGTTGGTGTGTTGGTGAGTGTGTGTGTTGTGTGTTCTATATGGTTTGTCTATATGTTATTTTCTCTCATCCACACTGTTCTGTATCATCCATATTATACTTATTGCTATTTTTTTTTTTACTATATCTACTATTCTAATACCCTATACTTAGCACTAACTTTACTACGGATGTTAATCTCTTCCTATATCTATTTCCCCATTACACTTTTCCATTACATAACAATATAACCTTAACTTATTCCATTACCAACCATCACTTATCAAAAAAAATACAACCCTCGTTCATTTCACCACAAACTATCACTCATCTTCATATATTTAACTCCTAACAACACTTATATAAAAATAAACACATACATCTCCTCAAACAACTTAGTGATTCCCTGATTACCAACTCTTAGACGTGGGTGTCACTATTGTCTGGGAGATGCTGTACCAATGCGTTACCAGACCACTACTACTACGGGACGCCGGTGATAGAGGAGCAAGCCCTACACAGCCCTAAAGAAGGAGAGGGAGCCGTGCAACATACAACCTCAAGGCGTGCAAGTGAGGTGAGGAAAGGTTACTGTGAGGGTGAAGGTCGTTTAAGGAATGAGATTAATAGAAGATGGTAACGGTGGTGTGGAAGAGGTATGTAAATGAGAAAGATTAAAGGTGGTGGTAGTAGGTGAGGTAAGTTTAGTTAGGTTACGGTGGAGGTGAAGCGGGTGAGGACAGGCGAGGCAGGTGTGAGGTGAGGCAGGTTAGGTGTGTGAGATAGGTCAGGATTGGATAACAAAAAAAAACACCCTTGGTAAGCTATATCCCATTTTCTTTAACCTCTTTCTCGACTTTTATTTTATTTATGTATGTTTCTTAAGGCTTAGTTCCATTCTCGTCCACCAGGCAAGTCCCGTGAACAATGATGGAACAACACAAGCATCCCTGTACGACGCTCCACAAGCCAAGTCACAACTACAGGTAATAAACAAGACTCTTAACCTCACAATACTAATCTAAAAGTACTTGAAACGCATCCATTCCATTACACAATTATTAATGTTTATATTCACACTATTTTAACAATGTGCTTTAGTAAATAGTGTATGGTAAAGACTGTATATTAAGTATGGTTTTATATGACATGGATGGCAGGTGGTTTGAAATAAGTAGGTGTCCCCTTTAACTAATCCACCTTGATTCGTTTTCTTCCCCTTAAGCTGCCTTGGTACATCCCTAGCGCTGCCACCCTTACGGTTGAACCAGGGACCTTCCAGCTACTGAGCCGACACAAGCGAGGTTATAGTGATGAGGATGATGATAGTGATGAGGACAGTGATGATGATGATAGTGATGATGATGATAGTGATGATAGTGATGATGATAGTGATGATAGTGATGATGATAGTAGTAGTGATAGTAGTAGTGATAGCAGTGATAGAAGTGATGATGATAGTGATGATGATAGTGATGATGATGATGATAGTGATGATGATGATGATGATAATGATGATGATGATTCGTCAGGAGGCGACGATGACGACGACGACGATGACGACGACGACGACGACGACGACGATGATGATGATGACGATGATGACGACGACGACGATAATAGAAATAATAGAAATAATGGCAATAATGGAAATAATGGGAACGACCGTCAATTTTATGGGTTTGGAAATAATAATGATGACCGCTTCTTCGGCTTCCCCCCCACCCGCCCCCAACCACCCCGTCAACGACCCCCACCTCGTCGCCCCCAACCCTTCTTCCCCCCACAACGGCCACGCCCACAATCCAACCCACGCCCCTATCCCTTCAATCCCAGCAGCAACTTCGTCCCTCAAACCCTTTACAGAGGAGGGAAATAAAGGATGGAAAAAAGAGAGAGAAATAAAGGAGGGGGAAAAAAGTGAAGGGAGAGAAGAGAGAATAGAATAAAATGGAAGAGAAGGCAATGAAAAGGAAGAGGAGGAGGAGGAGGAGGAGGAGGAGGAGGAGGAGGAGAAGGAGGAGGAGGAGGTAGTAAAGGAGGGTAAAGATAAAAAAAATTTCCAGCTTTTAACATGAATTTTGATCTGGTTTGTAAGTGATTATGTTCCTGAACGTAAATTTAAGAACTTCTAACACGCAAGTTCCTTTCATTTATATATATATACATTAAGAACACTTTCATTTGCGTGTATTTGATGCAATGAATATCTGTATGTCTAGAATAAAAAGATATAATAACAATTTCATATTAGTCTGGCAAGTCATTTCCTCCCACTCTTTCAAGCCTTCCCTATCACTAAATTCATCTACATAGTTACCCATTCTGATAAAAGGAAATATATATATACAATTACATCCTAATAAAGCCTAGTGTCTTATATATATATATATATATATATATATATATATATATATATATATACAACCAAAAATGTAGAAATATATGTATCTTACCTTTAAAAGTATCTCAAATCACCTTAAATTGGCATCCATTCTTCATCGAGGTTAAGTTCTTCACCAAAATGTAACTCTTCTATTTCAATGTTGTCTCAGTCATCTTCAAGCAACATCAATATTTTCGATTTCCATTATTTTGTGTCTTTTAAATATAGCAAGTCTCTAAATGGGAAAATAACAATAAATATCAACAGAAAATTTTGTTGATGGTGTTCCGCGATACGGGACGGAATGGCGGTCCTGCGAGTCTTGTTGCGTGTGCGTGTGTGTGTGTGTGTGTGTGTGTGTGTGTGTGTGTGTGTGTGTGTGTGTGTGTATGTGCGTGTGTGTATGTGTGTGTGTGTTATCATTACTTACTTGTAGCCTGTGTTCAGTTGACGCTCCTTACGTCCTGTACAACACTTCAGAGCACGTAGCAACACTTCAGAGCACGTAGCAACACTTCAGAGCACGTAGCAACACTTCAGAGCACGTAGCAACACTTCAGAGCACGTAGCAACACTTCAGAGCACGTAGCAACACTTCGAACCACGTGGTAACACTTCAATACACATCACGTTCATAGAATATTTTCCAAAAACACTCAAAAAAATAAAAATAAAAAATCCTCACCCGCATGACTATCGCAAAATAAAATCAAATGATATATAAAACAACAATAATAAAATCATAATAAACAGAAAGTCACTCATTAACACTAACACAAAACACTTTGGAGTCTCACTTGGTTGTCATGGAAACGCCGCCATCGCCACCACCACCACCACCACCATCACCACCACCACCACCATCACCACCACCACCACCACCACCGCCATAACTTTTCTAAGCCGATGTAAATAAATCCCCACCCTTGGTTCCTGGGAAGCAGATCACCGGGTGTCCTCTACCCAGGGACGCCCCACACTACAACTATCACTTAACGTACACTCTCACGCCCCTACACTGCCCTAGACGAGTACAGTGGGGAGATATAAGGGAATAAACACGCGCGCTCACTTCGCCGTCCGTCACTCCTGCCGCGAGACTAATATCTTTTTAACGGGATCACAATATCGTACTTAAGCTGTTTAATGGTTATGGTTATTGTGACTGTTTATGTGTTGTTGATTACTTGTAGTTTATATATTTATTTTTTTATCAATATTTTTGCTTAATACAGAAATTTGCCTTAAGGATGTGTGAATAAATCTTGTTTCCATAGCAGTTTCGGTGAAGATTGCCTCGGCTAAGAATGTACATAAAAATAAACGTATTACTATGACCAAAAATCGTCCAAGAAGCTATGGAAACTTAACATACACTCATAATCATATTCACGATACCACAAAATAAACATATACCTGACCAAACAATCGAGTAACAAAATATTTCATCATAACAACTGAACAGGTGGTTGGGTGAGCACGGTCCCACCTGTAATTCGCCCCTCATTGACTATAAATACCATAGAAGTGTTGTTGGGAGTATATAATTGGTAGAGTTAGAATACCATATAAACTTCGTGATGCAGAAGAATCCCATACATGACAACACTATGTATGTCATTATATTAGAATAGATGAATTTAGAAAGTCAGATCTTACTGATAGAACCGAGCAATTAATAATAATGTGATACTAAGCAACATGACAACAAAATTAATTACATCATTACCTCAACTGGTTCTCATTGTCACATCTACTTTTCCTTCGTTTCCACACAATGCGATGTCATTAACACGTCTCATTAACTTCCTTATTTACTCGTTCATGTGTGTTACTGTCTATCCTTCAGTCCATCCTTGTACCACCCAACACTGACTAACACGAGACCATTCCTTAGTGTAGCTAGAAGGTCGTCTGTTTGTAACTACTTCCCATACGTGATGCAAAGGTTACTAGTTGTCTTTGTAGCTCGTGTTGTCCTTATAAAGTCCAGTGATGTGATGACGATGCTGCGACGACCTCAATGAGAATAAAGACTTAGACATTGATTGAGTAGTTTTATTGTTCACTGATGACGAAGGAAGAGGACGAGAAAGAGGAGGAGGAAAGGAATAGGTGATAAAGATGGAAGATGTGATGTTGAAACCACTTCATCCATTCTTTTTTTTGTTTTTGTTAGTGTTGATTTAGTTTAGTTTGTATCAATGTCGAATAAATTAAAGTTACTGGGTTTTTTTTTCATTACCAGCTTGTGTGTGTGTGTATGTGTGTGTGTGTGTGTGTGTGTGTGTGTGTGTGTGTGTGTGTGTGTGTGTGTGTGTGTGTGTGTGTGTGTGTGTGTGTGTGTGTGTGTGTGTGTGTGTGTGTGTGTGTGTGTGTGTGTGTGTGTGTGTGTGTGTGTGTGTGTGTGTGTGTGTGTGTGTAAAAAAAAGAGAAAGAAATAGGAACCAGTTTTTTTTTCCCCCTGTGTTCTATCCATACAGTCGGATACATAATAGTATAGAAAAGGTCACTTAGAGAAGAAGGAAAAAAAAAAGACCAATTGACCTTCGAAAAAAAAAAGTTGCAAAAGGTCAAAAGAAGATAAAAAAAAAAAAATTAAATAAGTGAATGAGAGAAGATGGAAGTAGATTAAGTTAGGTCACGAGTTTATTTCAAAGGAGAAAATAATGACCTGGGGAGGAAGTTAGTCTGATCGAGTGTTGGCTGCAGGAGGAAGGAAGGGGAGAGGAGGCTTCGTAGGGGTGTGCTCTTCGTGGGGTCAACAGGGAAGGCGAAAGGAATATTATACTTCCCAGGTAAGGCCGTTTCAAACACAAATCTTACATCTTCATTCTCCTTCCTTGCTTTACCTTCTCTCTCCCTCTCTCTCTTCTCATATCCTTGTCTTTCTTTCACATTATCATCCTCCTCCTCTTCTTCCTCTTCTTCGTGCTCATCATCATCATCATCATCATCATCCTCATCACTGTCCTCGCCTTCCTCTGAGCTGCTGCTGCTACTATCATCATCATCATCATCATTTTCATCACTCTCGTCACTGTCCTCGTCCTCATCGTCCTCTTCAGAAGATCCTGAGTCCTCGTCGTCCTCCAGCACCTTCAGGAGCTGCGCCGTCCTCTCGTAGTGCCTCAAGAACTCCTCCTTCGCCTTGGCCACGTCCGGTGTGTCCTGTGGAGGCTGCAGGAGGAAAAGGTAATTCAGGAAAAGGCTACGAGAAGTCTAGGAAAAGTCAGGAAAAAATCAGGAAAAGTCAGAAGAAAAAAAAATTCAGGAAAAATGGCTAAGAGAGGAAATTTAGGAAAAGTCAGGAAAAAATCAGTAAAAGTCAGAAAAAAAAATTCAGGAAAAAGGCTAAGAGAGGAAATTTAGGAAAAGTCAGGCAAAAATCAGAAAAAGTCGGGAAAAAAAATAATTCAGGAAAAAAGGCTATGAGAGGAAATTTAGGAAAAGTCAGGAAAAAAGACTAAAAAATGGAAGTATAGGTATCAAAACAACTATTTTTGGGTCTGTTTTTCGTTTATAATTGCTCTAGTGAATACAAAACATTTTATATAAAGATAGAAGGTTTAATGTTTTGCTTCAGCGTATACTAACACTCACCTGTGGAAGGGAATTACTCCTGGCACGGAACCCAGCGTGATCAGCATCGTAATTCACAGACACTTCATTACCAACCTTATCCACGAAGGTGTACGTGCCAGTCACCTGAGGGCCAAGGGAAGAGGATACAGGGATTCACACACACACACACACACACACACACACACACACACACACACACACACACACACACACACACACAATAACTGACAGTGACTGATATAAACACGACCCAAACCATTGATTCTGAAGCTTCTTAACCTACCTTCCCCTGCTCGTCCCTGTGTTCGACTCTCTCCTGCTGCGGGAGGGAGAAAGAGAACTGATAAGATCCTAGAGGGCCTCGGGACTGCGTTTGTCTTATTCCCTTGAAGGTAGAGAGCAGAGGTCCTTCGTTGAGGCTATGGCAGGATGCTGGGATGCCACACCAACCCGCCACCACCACCACCACCACGCAAATCTGAGGAGGTGAGAGAACACCAGAAAATATCCCTTGAAATTATAACAACGTATAACACATAATAAGAACATTACACTATCCAAATGTCTGTGTTCATCACTTATCACTTATAGATGTTCAATATATTCCTTTTAGTCTTGGGAAGGAGAATCAGCTCACCATTAATAACGCGACTCTCATCCTGCACACTCCCAGGACTTCACTAAGGCTTGCTGCTCCTTCCGATGTGTCTGCCAACCTACACTCGATGACAGAATGGAGAGTCCCACCAACACATCCTTCACGTGGTTTATATCCTACCACCAAGAGGATCGAATGACACCTTGCCTTTCACATAACCCATATACTACTGAATGGAAGATTCGCTGGATATGGGGTTCGATCCTTCTTAATCCTCTTGCAAGACCGAATGATAAGGGATTGGGTACTGTGTTGTGTTGGTTAGGTTAGGTTTGGTTAGGATATGGGGTTAGATCCTTCTTACTCCCCTTATAAGATCGAATGAAAAGGGATTGAGTACTGCAATGTTTTTCTTTAGTTCCACACACTCATATCTACACTCATACTTCCCTTATACCACCTCATTACACTCATACATCCTCCTCTCCCTTACTTATCTATACTCACTCATCCTCACTCATTCATCTACCTCATTCCATCCTCATTCACCCATAGACATTCCTTTTAATTGAGCGAATGGATGAGTGAGTGAATGAGTGAATGAGTAAGTGAGTGAGTAAGATATGAGGGAGTCCAATAGCTGAGTCAACTTCAAACGTATATTTCATCCATTAGGAAAAAAAAAGAAGTTGTGTTATGTTGCAGGAAATGACAACTCTCTTTTTTTTCCTCTCTCTCTTTTTTTCCCCTTCGTGCATGGTAAATTCCCGGGAAACAGAGGCGGCCCGCTAGAACGTGAAAAATTACGACCTTTCCAAAATTATAACGTTGAATGAAGTGTGACATGCATACTACGATTACGACTACGACTACGACTACGACTACGACTACTACTACTACTACTACTACTACTACTACTACTACTACTACTACTACTACTACAACTACTATTATTACTATTACTAGGTGGGGCCGTAGGTCAAAGCAGTGTTACCAAGGCAGGGTGGGACAAAAAGGTGAAAGGCAGCTAAGGTGTAACTCAATCTGCTGTTCTATCGAAAGTGAAAGTATAAACCTAAGGCAAGGACGACTTGAAAGGAACCACTGCTTGTTAAGGGGTGAAGGAAGGGTGAAGGAAGGGTGAAGGAAGGGTGATAAGGGTGAAGGAAGAGAGGGTAGAAAAGGATGAGGCAAAAACTGATTGAATTGAAATAAGGACTTGATAGAAAATATGATAGTTAATTTTGGAAGAAAGGATGGAAGGACTGAAGTTAAATGTTGTGAAATGATGTGAGAGTATTTAGACATCTGAGAAATATGAAGAAAAAAAAAGGGACAAGAAAAGAAGAAAAAAAACTTGTGTATATATTTTTTTCTTTAACTGTTTATTATCACAAAAGAAGACATATAAACCCCTTTCTAATCCCTAATCACTTACATAAATACAACACACACACACTCACACACACACACACACACACACACACACACACACACACACACACACACACACACACACACACACATTTTCTCTCCTACAAAACCATAAATAATACAATTAATTCTTTTTTTCTCACTCGCCGTAGTATATTAAGGACTTTGGGTGCGTGGGAAGTGGTAGGACTCCTCTAGGACTCTTTATTGGGATCCATAGGAGAACTGGGCTAGGCGAGGATGGAGGGGACCACTGCTTTCCGTTTTCTGTTTGTTAAATCGAGTGTAAGTTGATGGGTAACCGTAGAAAAGGTTGTACTCTTTCTCTCTCTCTGCTTCTTCATTATTTTCTTCTACTTCGTTTTCTTCTTCATCATAATAATAATAATCTTCAAAGTTGAATTCATTTTCCTCATCTTCCTCCTCCTCCTCACCTTCCTCCTCTTCTTCTTCCTCCTCTTCACCTTCCTCCTCTTCTTCTTCCTCCTCTTCATCCTCCTCCTCTTCTTCATCCTCCTCTTCCTCATCCTCCTCTTCCTCATCCTCATCCTCATCCTCATCATCATCATCATCATCTTCTTCAGAGCTGGATTCATCACTTTCACTGCTACTACTTTCACTGCTTTCACTTTCATCATCATCATCATCATCATCATCATCGTCGTAACTGTAGTCCTCTTCCTCATTCAGAGCCTCAAGGAGCTTTGCCGTCCTGTCGTAGTACCTTAGGAAAGTTTCACGGGCTGCGGCTACGTCAGGCGTGTCCTCTGGTGCCTGTTAGGATGAGTCAAGGATGTAGGAGGATAGGACATGGTAGGATATTAAGGAAGAAAGGGAAGGAAATGGTGTAGTGGTAGGATAAAGGGAAGAAAAAGAGGTCAAGGGTAGAGTAAGGTAAGGAGTAAATATAAGGTAGTGTGGAATTACAGAATAAAGAAAGAAAGGTAAATGCTAATAAAAGTGTAAAGAAAATGTAAAAACTCAAATAGATGAAATTGAATATAAATAAAAATTCAGATAAAATAAGAAGAAAAAAATTAATAGATACAGCCAAACACAAGCAAAATAAAATAAATTAAAAATCTTAACCTATAATCTACCAATTTAAAGTTCCTCTATCTACCAATTACAGGTTCCCACGTCACCACCACACCTGAGGGAGGGGGGCGGGTGGGGGGGGGGGGGGCACACTCACCTGAGGAAGGGCATCACTCTCTGCACGGAATCCTTCATGATCAGCTTCATATCGGACTGAAACCTCCTCTCCTACTGGATCAACGAAGGCATAGGATCCTATCACCTGAGAAGAAAGGATCCAAGTATTACATTCCATTAGTAAAAAAAAAAAAAAAAAACTAACTCTATAGATTAAAATATAGTGATTTATCATTATCTATTTTTCTATTTTATTTATTTAACTCTTTTTTTTTATAGATTTTATAGGTATTATGATCTCACCTTCCCATTCTCATCTCTCTGCTCTGTTCTTTCCTGCTGCGGGAGAGAGAAGGCGAAGCTATAGGTACCATCTGGACCTCTAACTAACTGACTCTGGGAACTCTTGAAGGTGGACAATTGGTGTATTATTTCCTGCTCCTGTGAGGCTGTAGGTATGTAGGCAGCTGTAGTGACTCCCGCCAACACCGCCACCACCACCACACACACCTGTAGAAGGGTGGCGATAAAAGGGATTAGTTTGGTAATGATGTAAAAGTTATATAGAAAGGTGGTTTGATGTTTTGATATACCTGTTGTGGTGTAATAATGTTAATGAGGTGTTAATGAGATAATTGGTTTGTGTTACGTTAATAAATACCTGTATTCTTATCTATGACTGAACTAAGAAAATATGTATAACCTCAGCTTAAGTTTTTATATATATTATTTTTTTGACTAACTTAACGATACCTGAAACTATTTACAGGAACAAGAATATTAGGTAAACTTTACACACCGGAAATACCACGTAAGCCAAAAAAAAAAAAATAATAAAAATAATAAATAAAAGGCTAAGAAAAAAATATATATACAGTATCGAAATCAAAACATTTTCTTCACTCGATTGAAAAATGTTGGATGAAAGAGTCACGATTCTCCTTCCTTCACGGCTAGGGAGGGGGGGAGGGAGGGAGGGAGGGAGGGAGGGAGGGAGGGAGGGATGCGGTCAAGACAGAGGTGAGGAGGCCAGGTTGAGGGTCAGCTGGGAGTGGGTGGGTGAGTAGGTGGGTGGGTAGATGGGTAGATGGTGGGTAGGTGGGTGACGGGAGCAATGACCCCCTTTAATACTTATTGAGAGAGATTGAGAGAGAAAGAGAGAGAGAGAGAGAGAGAGAGAGAGAGAGAGAGAGAGAGAGAGAGAGAGAGAGAGAGAGAGAGAGAGAGAGAGAGAGAGAGAGAGAGAGAGAGAGAGAGAGAGAGAGAGAGAGAGAGAGAGAGAGAGAGAGAGAGAGAGAGAGAGAGAGAGAGAGAGAGAGAGAGAGAGAGAGAGAGAGAGAGAGAGAGAGAGAAAAAAAAAAAAAAAAAAAAAAAAAAAAAAGAACAAGAAATAGAAACATACATAACCACAACACAAAGAAAAAGAAAAAAAAAAAAAGGTAGAAGACAAAATAAATAAATAAAAAAAAGAAATTAAAGGACAGGAGTAGAATTGCACTAAAAAACACACGCAAAAACACACGCAAAAAACACACCCAACCCAACCCAACCTGCGGACCTTTACAAGACAACGGAGGAGGCAGGAGCGGACATGACAACCCCGACCTAGAGACAAAAGGGCGTCTCCCCACCTAAGAATCATGACCTCACCCTCCCTCCCTCTTGTGCCCTTCCCCTTGCTCTCCCTCTTCCTCCCTTGCCCTCCCTTGCCCTCCCTTGCCCTCCCTTGCCCACACAATCTTGCCCACCACTCCCTCAACGTATAAAAACCTGATTTATAAGAAGGGAGGTGATTGCTTGCTTGCCATTGCCCGTGTGAGTCAAGGGTAAGCGGTCCATGAGTCACCCACAAGACTTTTTGATCAAGTGGATAGAGAAGAGTGCATGCAAGTGTTTGGATTCCTTATAGATATCCACTTTGAGGTTTGAATCCACATGAAGTAGGTTTATTTATTTTTAAGGTGGTGTTGTGTTATTCAGGACATGGACTAGTTAAGAAGAGTTGCCTAAGAGGAGCTAACCGGTTCCCTTCCTTCTTCAGGAAAAACAGGTTTCAAAAGGTTGGCAAAAAAATGGGACTTGGGGGAAAAAATGCTGCTTAAGAGGCGAGCAAAAAGTGGTTGAATGTTTAGTGATTACATTATCAAGGTTACTGGGAGGGAGGGAGAGAGAGAACGATGGATGGTTGGTGAGGATTACAAACATGTTTTATTCTCTCATGGGATAATTATGTCGTTTGGAATGAAAGGCTTGATGGTATTTTGGGCGTTAATGGTAAAATTTCAATACTTTTTTTGTACTATTTCTCTCTCTCTCTCTCGGTCTGTTCATGTTTCTGTTCTCGTTGGGCGGATCAGCGTCACGCGTGGGTAAAGACGTCAATGAAAGACACTGATGCAACACAACGTAAGGGAGTGTCGCGTTGATAAGGGCGAGGCAGTAGGATACGTCACAGGATACGTTACACCAACCCTCCCATAACCACCTACTCACGCCCTCCCTCACCTCCGCCCACACACCACACCACACCACACTACACGCCCATTATATTTACATCACCCATTGTAATTACCACCATAAGCATTGTATTTGAGCTTGAAATGACATACACTATTCATCCTGAGTTAGAAAGAAATGAATGGAATGAAAAAAATAATGAAAAATGTTAAATATTTCACACATTTCACTTCAATTTCCAATATTTACTTAACGTCCCCAAAAGGAGTGAGTTAATGAGCTATTTTTCATTCCACTTTGGATAAGAAATGTTAGCCACGATAAGAGACAAGTTATTCTATCATTAATATCTTGTAACACCCAATTAAAAGTTATTATCCATTTCATTACACGACTTTATGATCCACAGATAATGAGGTTAATTACTAATGATGTACCTCGTTAGTTTGTAGGAAAGCATTATTTTTTTTCATCCATTTAATCTTCCTTTCGTTCATTAGATTTTTCTGTTTCATATTCCTAATGCAGTACTTTGTTTTAATTTACATTCTCCGTTTTCTTTAAGTATTGATCAACAAACTCATTCAATAATAAATTCATCCTAAGTAAAAGTAAACCAATATGATGCAATTCATTTTCTCGCAACAAGTATAACAACATAAATAAAAAACAACAACAAAGTATTTCTAAGTCCACGAGTCATTTCACACACATGTACGTAACACAACCAAACATTAACCTACATTATTTTTTTCACACAAATTATCTACCTTCCTTTCAGTCGTCTCATTAACTAGTAACCTTGAACACTTTATCTTTCCTCTTCACTCTGCATCAGTTCATTCTAACCGGTCAGTGTCCTCTTGTCTAACGGGAGGCGTCACTTTCTCTCTCTCTCTCTCCCTCCTACCTCCCTCCTGTCTCTACTCTCCTCCCTACCCTATCTTCCTCCCTCGTACGTACTCTCCTATCTCTCTCCTCCAATTGTTATCATTATTATTTCTTTTCGTTATTCACTGTTTCTTACTTTGCTTTACACTTCATACATCCTTCACCTCTTTCCTTCTTCTATTCTTTCCTTGTGTGTTGCAAAGTTTTATATTGTAAGTGAGGGAAGGTTGGCATTTCGCGATAAGGTGTGATAAATAGCAGGGATGATGTGGGTGAGGACAGGGCGGGGACGAGGGATTGGTAGGAAGATTTAGAAGCAAAGGGTAGGTGATAGAAAGGTTTAGAATCCATTAAAAAAAAAAGATAAATACCAATATCTTCAAGGTTGTATAGAAAATGGAATGTTTTTTTAGTACTATACATAAAAAACATTTAAGTCCAACCTGTGCTACTAACATGATTATTTATTTTATTTTTTGACTTTCATTTTCCTTACATAGATACATGAAGGATGGAATGTATTGATTTAATTCCCTCTATGACTCCCTTAGTTATTACGTCTCACTCTTTATTGTCTCGGCATCTTTACTTTCATCTCGTGCCTTTCATTCCTCGTCCTGCTTTGTTCTCCTGTGTTTTGTCTGGTTCACTGCGGGGCTCGAACTGGGGCGACGTGACTGCATTGTCAAACCTAACTAACACCCACTCAGCCACTGTGGTAGGTGGTGGTGGTGGTTCGTTTCTTCAACCGCAGAACCTGACTCCTACATCACCTCTTCCTCTTCCTCTTCCTCTTCCTATTTCCTTTCGTCATAATTTCCCACGTGCTAACTTATAATAATAACAAGAAAAAAAGTTTACTAAGTTATGTAAGAATTAGATTAAGTATGTTATCAAACTATCTAAAACTTCTTTGATAATACCTTAAGATACACGACTAATTAGTGTTACCTGTGTCCTACCTAGATACACTAATCTAATACCAGGTAACAGGTGTACATGTAATTAGCAAAAGTTACCTGGTGCGTGAGAATTTAGACCTAATACCTGTAGTTGATATTTTAAACCCTTTCCCAACTAAGCTCACACCTGTCACCCCCCAAAAAGATTCTCAGGTGAATGAGGGCAAAAAATGTAGGTAGATTTGGCAAGTATGTGTTAATTATCTGTCATTAGGTAGTTAGAAAGTAGTTATCATTGTTATCCCGAGTTTATGGTAGTTGTAGAAGTAGTAGAAATAGTAGTAGTAATAGTAGTAGTAGTAATAGTAATAACAATAACACTCACAACACTCACTACTATATATACTTCTAATTCCTAAGGCTAGTTCATATTATATTCATGTATAATTCAAGTATATTATAACTACACTTTCTCTAATTCACTCGTAACTCACAGGGAAACAATGTGAAGTATAATAAACCTAAAACCTTTCATCACATAGTTTCGTAATGGTTCTAAGACGAGTGATCTTAATATTCTGAAATCAAAGGCAATGATTAAATGTCTTTCTTTATATATGCATGAGAAAGGAAGCAGCAGGTTACCTATAAGTTGCCACATAACAGGTTCAAACACACACACACACACACACACACACACACACACACACACACACACACACACACACACACATACACACACACACACACACACACACACACACATTGATATAACAAAGACAGTGTGTTGCAAATCAAGGGGAAAAAATGAGAACGAGGAGAAATAGGACAAAAAAGGAAAATAAATATGAAAGAAAAATTAGTGAAAGACAAGTGAAGAACAAGAATCAAAATAAAAATACGAAAAGGGAGAAAGGAAAACAGAAGAAAAACAAAACTAACTAACTTTCCAAAAAATAATAATAATGAAAAAAAAATGAAAAGACAGGAAGCAAGGAAGAGAGAAAGAAATAGAGTAAAAAGGGAAAGAGAAAAAAAGGG
>JAXIVD010006052.1:10000-25776 GCA_036785275.1 Cancer borealis
ATCTGTTGGTGTGACCAGTCCATGCCGGCCAGTCTGTTCATGTTGTTCATGTGGCCGTGGTGGGCGTCGTGCAGGCCCGGGAACATCATGGAGGATGGGTCGTGGCCCGCCAGCGTGGCCCCGAACATGTGCTGGTTGTTGGCCAGCTCGTGGGTGCCCAGCGTGCCCAGCGAGGCCATGTGGTCCCGCCGCAGGAACAGTTCCCGCGGGTAGGTGCTCATGTGTCCATGGTGCACCGGGTGGTGGGTCATGCCGTACCCGTTGTTGTACTGGTTGCCCTGCGTGTGCGCCAGCCCTTCCGTGCCCATGTGGTGGGTGGGTGGACTCAGCTTATGCCCCATGAGCGACCCCATGTGGCCGCTATCCATGAAAGGGTTCAACATGATGACGATCAAGAATACTGCTGCTCCTCTGTTCCAGCAATAACACAACACTTCACTGCTCGCACTCCACGCCTCACTCTCCCGCACTCCGCATGTATCGCCACCGAGCGAGCGACTGAGTCCGCCGGAGCGGTGCGACGCGCTACATTCACCACAGCACCTGGGCTTCGTGTGAACTTCCTCCGATTCATCATTAAGGCTATAGCGGCACGCCTCGCCGCGCGCCACAGGGGGTCTCGGCGGGCCAGTGGTGCACGCAGCGGGGCTCGCTGGTACGCGCCCTGATTGGCGCGGGAGCTACAGATGAACCACGCCTTCTGTTCCTCCCACAGCCTCTTACGTTTCCCATTTGCCAGCCGCGGCAAGGTGACTCCTCCCCTGGGGATTCTACCCACTTGCCTCCCAGCGCGTCCGCCAGAGGGAGGGAGCAGGAAATCCATGGGAGGCGGAGCTAATCTTGAACTCCTGGAGCGGTCCTCAGTAGGCTCCCAGGCCCTGTGAGGGAAAGCCTGGGCTCGATCAGACATGGTATTGGTGGCCTCGCGTCACGCCAACACTGTGTCAGCCATAAACACAATATAATGCCATGCAACAATTACAACAATGCAACGCAATCAACACTGGCGGTGCAGCTCCCAGCAGCCTCCGTGTGGCGAGGCAGGCAGGGTGGAGGCGGGGGCGCGGGAGCGTGTCGCCTGGACCCAGGGGGCAGGTGACCCCCGCCATGTGACACGGAAGGGGCACGGCGACAACAAGGCGGCGCCGCGGGGCACATCACACACGATACATTGTCACCACCACCACCACCACCCACGTCACTGACTCAAATAACACACTAGCCTCCCCCGTCCGCCCCCCCCCCCCACCACCACCACTGCACTCCGGGGACAATGTTGATACCACGGCAATGCGTGTTACACCTGCCCCCCTCCGCGGCCCCGCCCCGCCCCGCCGCTGCGTCAAGAGATTTGTCCTCCTGCAGGGTGCCAGCGGGTGCCTCATCAGTGCCCCGGGAACACTGTGTGGCGTGGCGCGCGGCTCCTGGACGGGCCAGAAGCACGTCCTGGCGGCGTGGGGCGTGTGGGCGTGAGGCGTGGGGCGTGTGGGCGTGAGGCGTGGGGCGTGTGGCCGTGAGGCGTGGGGCGCACACCTCAGGCTGCATCCCAGGTGACCCACGACTTGCTGCCACACATCTCTCTCTCTCTCTCTCTCTTTCTCTTTCTCTCTCTCTCTCTCTCTCTCTCTCTCTCTCTCTCTCTCTCTCTCTCTCTCACACACACACACACACACACACACACACACACAAACCACCACCACCAAGAACAACACACAAACAACACAAGCATCACTTAACCAAACCAGAACCAAACCACCACAATAACCACCCAAGGAGAACCAATGAAACCTTTCCAGAACAACACCAGGGAACACACACCACCACCACCACCACCACCACCATCACCATCACCATCATCACCATCACCACCACCATCATCAGAACCACCACTTTATACCATGACAGAACCACATAAACACGTATAAGTATAATAAATGTTACCAAACGTCTATACGGAAAGTTAATAACAATTCCATAACGTTAAAATAAACAAAAACTACAGATGATCGAACAAGTGAAGAAAATACAATAAATATGAGAAATACAACATAATACAGGAATACAAGCTTAGTCAAGACACACCGGCTATCACCACGCTGACAATATAACAAAAACATGGATACATCACTTATTTCTATACATACCAGGAAGCCAATGAGACACAAGAGGCACCAGTAACACCCCCTCAAGTGTACGTACACAGTCAGGACCTTCCCTCTCAATGGCGTTAAGGAGGAATAAGGAAAAATAATTCACACCACGCGCCGAAAAAATCACTCGACACTTCAGATTTAGACACTGTTGTTATGTTCCAATATTTCCGTCGATCATCCGGTGACGTATATTTCAAGGCTTCTAAAACATACTTCCCCATCCTATTATATACTTTAAAAGAACAAAAAACATTATAAAACCAACATAAATCGATGATAATAAAATATACATATAATAAAACGTGATAGTAATGAATAAAGGAGTAATAATAGGCTAGTTTATATATTCCTGTCATCACTCCTTCACGCCTGTCTTTAATCTACTTCTCTGAGGAGTGAAATTCATCTCTCGTGGCGCTATTATTGAGGTGAGGCCAAACTCCTCTAGAAAAGGGCCCTTGGAGGTGTATTGTGGCAAGGAAAGGGTCATTGTGGGGAGGTGAGCCGCGGCGAGAGGATGTATTGTAGACACAGACTGAGAATTCAACTGTACCTTTGTGGGTGAACCGTAGCCAAGGAGATCATCACTCTCTCTCTCTCTCTCTCTCTCTCTCTCTCTCTCTCTCTCTTTCTCTATCTCTATCTTTCTTTCTTTCTTTTTACTCTCTCTTTCTCTCTCTCTCTCTCTCTCTCATCCATTTCTTCCTTCCTTCCTTTTCTCTCTCGTTCCTTCTTTCCTCCCTTAACTCCTTTACCTCTGGCAGCCTACACTCCGCTGCCTCCCTCCTCGTCCCCTTCCCTTCCCTTCCCCTTCCCTCCCTTTCCCTCCCCTTCCTCTTCCATCCCCTTCCCTCCCCTTCACCCCTTCCCCCCCTCCCCTTTACCTTTACATACCTGCAGACCAGAAGATAATTACCTGAATTGCCCTCTTGGGGATGTCACCGTGTCACCTCACCTTCAAACCTCTTCTCTGATCCTTCCGCCCTCCTCCTCCTCCTCCTCCTCCTCCTCCTCCTTTTCCACCTCTACCTCTTCCTCGATTTCATTATTTATAGTTTTCTCTTTCTTCCTTCCTTCATCCTCCTATTTACACTATCTCCTCTTTATCTTCTTATCTGTTTCTCTCCACTCTCCTCTGCCCTTCTTCCTACCTCCCCATGCACTCCCTGTCTCCTCTCTCTTCCTCCCCTCTTCCTCCCCATTCCTCCTCCCCACATTCCCGAAGTATTTATAGTAAGGTAACTCTCTTATCAAGTTACCTGTCATCAATTTTAGGTGATGTTAGTTTACCTGTGTTTACCTGTTTAATTAACGGCTCTTACCATACATAGGTGTGTCGGTTTGAATGTCAAGTTAATAGTAGAACCAAGAACCAATGGATGATTTTTTTGTGTGTATGAGGAGGAGGAAGGAGGAGGAGGAGGAGGAAGGAGGAGGAGGAGGAGGAGGAGGAAGAAGAGGTAAACGTGTGACTAGTGTGAAAGGTGGGAAGAAACGGTCACTTGGGAAAGAAAGGACAGGTCAAATCAGGTCACACACACACACACACACACACACACACACACACACACACACACACACACACACACACACACACACACACACACACACACACACACACATAGAAACACAAATACTCTCTTTGTTTTTACCTTTCCCTATAATGAAAAATGACAAACTGCACGAACTAAAAAAAAAGTTATATAGAAAGAAAAAAAGTTATATAGAAAGAAAAAAATATAAATAAAAGATAGAAAAGAGATTAATTGGAGGAGAAAGAAGAAAAAAAGGAATGAAAAATATGAGTAGAAGAATGATAGATAAACGAAGGAAAAGGAAGGAATAATGATGATAATAAGAGGAGCAGTGAAAGGGTTAGACATGGCGTGTGGAGTCAGGTCTTGGGAATGAAGAGGCGACCACCAGATTATCCCTGAGGGAGGCTGTCGATTCTTACACCCCAGGCCGCGGGGGAGCGTACGAGCCCCCAGGAGAGACATCCGCTAACGGCACACGCTAGCGAGGTACTGACGAGAGTGGAGCGAGATGCACTTGTCAGGGATTTACTTTGTTTTATTGTCAAGTTTCTCTGATTATGAGTCTTTGGGGAATATGGTTTTGTGTGGATTTTGAAATAATTTTTTTTAGTAGTATTTGTTTTGTTGTTTTCTTGTTTGTACATGTAATTCTTATTGTTTGTGTCAAAGTTTTTGAATAATTTTTTGTTTGTTTGTTTGTTTGTTTTATTGTGGTATTTCTGCATACAATATATATACATTTATAAATCATGTTTTTTTTTATATAGAGAAAGAAAATAATCTAAGCTGAAAAAATACAATTAGATATTTCCCAACACGTCACTGCAGTGTTGTCTTTGCAGTAAACAAACATAGCTGGTTATATACTTACACTCTACAACTTACAACTTTCAACTTATAACTTTCCATCAACTTTATATACGAATGTGAATCAAATTGTGTGTGTTTTTCATGAGGAGAAGGAGGAGGAGGAGGATTAGGAGCAAGGAAGAGGAACAAGGATGAGACTGAGGAACAAGACTGAGGCCATCTGGTGGTAAGCCAGGATGATCCACTAACAAGGTGATCCCTGGTGTGTGTCCCCCCTCCCCCCATCCCCCCTTCCCTAAGTACCTGAGGGCGCCGCAGATGAGGGACTGATAAGGCAGATTGAGGCGATCAGGCCGCTGCTTGAACCATGGCGGGCCTTATCGAGGTGATTTGGGATCATTATGGGTGACTTGGGTCCACGCGAAGGAGATTTACACCAATTACTGCCTTGCCCCACACACTCAGACCACGGGAGGTGACGCAGGGGTGTGTGGGGGACGTGGGGGCGGGCGTGGGGGCGGCGTGGGTAGGTGGACATACGATTTAGTCTGTGTGTGGTGTTTACATTGCCTCAAGGATGTCTTTGTGGTGCTTGTGTTCCAAATCTTGTGTTGGTGTTCCGCGTCTCAGCCCAGCATGTCCTCGGCCCCTCTGTGTGTGTGTGTGTGTGTGTGTGTGTGTGTGTGTGTGTGTGTGTGTGTGTGTGTGTGTGTGTGTGTGTGTGTGTGTGTGTGTGTGTGTGTGTGTGTGTGTGTGTGTGTGTGTGTGTGTGTGTGTGTGTGTGTGTGTGTGTGTGTGTGTGTGTGTGTGTGTGTGTGTGTGTGTGTGTGTGTGTGTGAAGACAGTCCACGTATTTGTTCAAGCTTTTAACATATATACAATTTTTTTTTCTCTCTCTCTCTCTCTCTCTCTCTCTCTCTCTCTCTCTCTCTCTCTCTCTCTCTCTTCTCTCTCTCTCTCTCTCTCTCTCTCTCTCTCTCTCTCTCTCTCTCTCTCTCTCTCTCTCTCTCTCTCTCTCTCTCTCTCTCTCTCTCTTTTTTTCTCTCTCTCAGACCACCTAGTTTGAGCTCATATCTGTGTGGTCAGTTTTCTATGCAAATCTATGTAAAAATGTATCTATCTCCTCCTCCTCCTCCTTTTCTTCTTCTTCTTCCTCCTCCTCCTCCTCCTCCTCCTCCTCCTCCTTCTAGTCAGTCACATTTTCTTCACTCTTAAATCTCGTCTCCTACATTTTTTTTTCTCTCTCTCTCTGTTTCTTTTTTTCAATATTAGAGCGAGACGTCCTTCCCCCTTGCAAGTCTGGGATAACTGAGTCAAATAAAGATATACCTGCTACATTTACGGCCGCAACGACAAGACTCTGCTCACGCCCTATATACGTAAGACTGTCGGGGTAGTGGTAGTGGTGGTGGTGGTGATGGTGGTGGTGGTGGTGGTGGTGGTGGTGGTGGTGGTGGTGGTGGTGGTGGTGGTGGTGGTGGCTTAATTAAGAGGGCATTAAGAGAGCATTAGAGAGAGAGAGAGAGAGAGAGAGAGAGAGAGAGAGAGAGAGAGAGAGAGAGAGAGAGAGAGAGAGAGAGAGAGAGAGAGAGATGAGGAGCCTTGTCCCTGGTCTCGCCTTGTACCTGGTCTCGCCTTGTACCTGGTCTCGCCTTGTCCTGGTCTCGCCTTGTAGTACCTGGTCTCGCCTTGTACCTGGTCTCGCCTTGTACCTGGTCTCGCCTTGTCCCTGGTCTCGTCTTGTAGTACCTGGTCTCGCCTTGTACCTGGTCTCGCCTTGTACCTGTTCTCGCCTTTTCCCTGGTCTCGTCTTGTAGTACCTGGTCTCGCCTTGTACCTGGTCTCGCCTTGTCCCTGGTCTCGCCTTGTACCTGGTCTCGCCTTGTCCCTGGTCTCGCCTTGTCCCCTGGTCTCGCCTTGTACCTGGTCTCGCCTTGTCCCTGGTCTCGCCTTGTACCTGGTCTCGCCTTGTCCCTGGTCTCGTCTTGTAGTACCTGTCTCGCCTTGTACCTGATCTCGCCTTGTACCTGGTCTCGCCTTGTCCCTGGTCTCGTCTTGTAGTACCTGGTCTCGCCTTGTACCTGGTCTCGCCTTGTAGTACCTGGTCTCGCCTTGTCCCTGGTCTCGCCTTGTCCCTGGTCTCGCCTTGTACCTGGTCT
This sequence comes from Cancer borealis, assembly GCA_036785275.1. NCBI lineage: Eukaryota > Metazoa > Arthropoda > Malacostraca > Decapoda > Cancridae > Cancer > Cancer borealis. Next base: position 16,661 of record JAXIVD010006052.1, read on the forward strand.
CGCCTTGTACCTGGTCTCGCCTTGTCCCTGGTCTCGCCTTGTCCCTGGTCTCGCCTTGTAGTACCTGGTCTCGCCTTGTAATACCTGGTCTCGCGCCGCACACTCACCTCACACTCCCTCCTTAAACGTCTACTCAGGTGACCCTCGGCTTGTTCATTTAGGTTATCTGGACAATCTACTCGACTTATCTACCCGATCTTGCCCGAGTATCACCCGCCTGTTTGTGGGTATCTACCGCTCCCTCAGTCCCCCCCCGTCCCCTTCCTCCTCCACCTGGGTACCCGCTGCAGTACTACCAACTCCATGCCCAGCCACTACAGGTAATATTCAGTCCCCAGCATTTCTTTTTATATTATTTTAGGGGGTTATGTGTTCAGTGTTTAGGTTTTGGGGTGTTGGGATGTGTTTGGGTGTGTTGGGGTGTGTTGGGATGTGTTGGGGTGTGTTGGGGTGTGTTGGGGTGTGTTGGGGTGTGTTGGGGAAGGGCTGGGGAAGGGAGAGAAGGGAAGGGAGAGGGTGGTGTGAAAAATTGGTAACACTGAGAGAGTATCTTGATGTTTAAGATAGAAGTTTTAGTGTTGTGGTTCACTATTTATGGGCTCTTCCTCCTCCTCTTCCTCCTCCTCCTCCTCCTCCTCCTCCTCCTCCTCCTCCTCCTCCTCCTCCTTCCTTCCTGCCCTTCCTCCTGGTCCTTCTCCTTATCTCTAGAGCCATTTGAGTTAAGGACCCGCACCTTTTAAATGATTATAATTACCTTGAGGTCATTTGTAATTAAGGAGTTGTTTTTGGGGGTGCAAGGTGGGCGGTGGGCGGTGTGGGATGGGCGGTGTGGGCGGGTATGGGGTGGGTAGCTACCTAATTTGTGACTTTCCTTAACCTCAATCCCTTCGCCCATTATGTCATCATTGTTATTGTCATTATATTCCTCCTCCTCTTCCTCCTCCTCCTCCTCCTCCTCCTCCTCCTCCTCCTCCTCCTCCTCCTCCTCCTCGATGTGGCAGTGTCTTCCTACATACATAATAATTTCACTGTTAATGGGTGGCGCAGTGCTGGGGGTTGGAGGCTAATGAGGTCATTTTTGTCGTAGTTGCCTCATTAAAACATAGAATTAAGAGGAAATACAATTGAATAGATTGACTGTTTGATAGTTATGCAAATAGAGCATAGAGGGGAAAAATATGTAGATAAATAGATAAATTGATAGATTAACTGTAGATTAACTGTAGATTAACTGTAGATTAACTGTAGATATTTTTTATTTCTGTTTCCTTTTCTTCTTTCTTTAGCGTCATTTATTGCTTTCTTCCCCCTTCTCTTTTTATCTCTATCTGTATTTATTTTTCTTTCTTTTTTTCTCTCTCTTTTTCTTTCTCTTCCTTCCATCCCTACTTTACTCTTCACTTCCTCTTCTCTCTTTCCAATCTCCCTCCCCTCTTCTCCCTTACCTTCCTCCCTTCCCTCTTCCCCCTTTCCTCCCTCCCTTCCCCTCTTCCCCCTTACCTACCTTGTGTTGTATGGCAAAGTGGGTAGGAGGTGACACATACCCTAGCATCCATACCAAAGGGAGGGAGGGAAGGAGGGAGGGAGGGAAGGAGGGAGGGAAGGAGGGAGAGAAGGAGGGAGGGAGGGAGGGGCGATAAGATGTGATTAATAATAGCTGAGTTGAACATGAACCGAGAGAAGGGAAGGGAGGGGAGGGAGGGAGGGAGAGAAGGAGGGAGGGAAGAGTATTGATAGAGGGTGTGGAAGGGTGGAGGGGTGTGTGTCTGTGTGGAAGAGAGAGAGAGAGAGAGAGAGAGAGAGAGAGAGAGAGAGAGAGAGAGAGAGAGAGAGAGAGAGAGAGAGAGAGAGAGAGAGAGAGAGAGAGAGAGAGAGAGAGAGAGAGAGAGAGAGAATGAAGGAATCTTTTTTTTTTTCTCTCTCTCTCATAAACATTACAATCACTTCAGTAATGTGAGTCACGCCGCCTTACATTATCTTTAAATATATCTCTAACATTCCATTTTTTTTTTTTATTAACATCCTCATTTAATTATCTCTCTCTTTCTCTCTCTCAAAAAAAAAAAAAAAAAAAAACATTCCTTCACAAATACCACAAATACCTGTGTAGTTATTCATAGTAATCAGTGAACGCGAAAAATGCATAAAAAATAAAAACTATTATACATTATTTTTAGCTCACATCTCCCGTTCATCTTCTCAGCATCTTCTCCTTTGTGTTGCTGTACAATGAGAGAGAGAGAGAGAGAGAGAGAGAGAGAGAGAGAGAGAGAGAGAGAGAGAGAGAGAGAGAGAGAGAGAGAGAGAGAGAGAGAGAGAGAGAGAGAAATTGGCTTAGATTGTTATGGTATCGCTTTGTGGTAGTAATAAAACTATACTAAATGTTAGGTTATGGCTTTATTAAAATATTTGTGTGTCTCTCTCTCTCCTGTGTATCTGTGTGTGTGTGTGTGTGTGTGTGTGTGTGTGTGTGTGTGTGTGTGTGTGTGTGTGTGTGTGTGTGTGTGTGTGTGTGTGTGTGTGTGTGTGTGTGTGTGTGTGTGTGTGTGTGTGTGTGTGTGTGTGTTTCTCTCCTGTGTATCTCTGTGTGTCTGTGTATTACTGTGTAGCTTTCCTCTCTGTCTGTCTTTCTGTCTCTTCATCTCGTCTCTCTGTCTATCTGTCTCGTGTTGACTCTCATTCATCTTGCTGTCATTTCCTTTCATGCTTTACTAGAAATATTATTATACTGATGAGATTATACATAGAGGTGTGTTAATTAAATACAGGTAATAGTAGTTATTATAGCAACACACACACACACACACACACACACACACACACACACACACACACACATACATACACAAACGTACACAAACATATACACACATATATGAATCCTCCTTCACTCCATCCTCCATTTACTTCCACCACCTCCTTCCTCCACCTTTACCTCCAAACTTACCTCCACCTCCTTTCCTCCACTTACTTTCTCCACCTTTACCTCCACATTTACCTCCACCTCCTTCCTCCACCTCCTTCTTCTTACGTCTGGCAGCGGATCGGCCTCAGGAACCCCCCCGAAGCAGCAAGTCTTGGTACACATAAATATGACTTCACATGGCGGGGGTCAATTGCGATTACCACCCCGCTGTTCCCTCGTCACCAGTTTGACCCGTAACCCAGGTGACGGTAAGACCCACGCTTCACCCACGGCCGCCCCTGCTGGATGCGCCCGTCAGGTAAGGGCCAGGTAGGGGTGCAAGAAGGAAAGGGAAATAATAAAAGAAAAGAAATTATAGGATTCTCCGTTGCTAATGTCTCGCGATTTGCTTCTTTCTTTGTGTCTGAAGGGATGAGAAGGGGGAGGGGAGGTGCTTGTCTGCCCCGCCCACCCCAAGCCCCATAGTCTCAAGTAAGGTAGGTTTCAGGTGTTTTTTCCACATCTTGAGTCTAGCACCACCACCACCACTACTACTACTACCACCACCACCACCACCACCACCACCACCACCACCACCACCACCACCACCACCATTACCTGCCCCAAGCATGCATACCTTTGAAATTTTCACCTGATGCCTTAATTGCTTCCCTCCTCCTCCTCTTCTTCTTCCTCCTTCTCCTCCTCTTCTTCTTCCTAATCAATGTAATATTTTTTTTTCTTTAAGTATTACAAAGTCTCCTTATGAATATTGATTTTCTTTTGTTTATTTTTCTTGTTTTTTTTGTTTCTTATAAGTAACTTCGTAGTGTGTTATTTGTATTGTGTTTGTTTTGGTGTCAAGATTTTTTTTTTTTTTTTTATTATATTGATGTATTATACATTTTATTAATTTTTTGTGCATCTTTTTATTTTTCTATTTATGTTTTTATGTTATGATGATGATGATGATGATGATGATGATGATGATGATGATGATGATGATGATGATGATGATGATGATGATAATAATGATGTGATGATAATGAGAAGGAGGAAGAGGAAATGATAATGACAGAAGATAATTGAAAAGGAAATAATATAGACACTTTCTCGGCTATACAACTATACAAATGACTACAGTACTTTACAAATGACTACAATACTTTACAAATGACTACAGTACTTTACAAATGACTACAGTACTTTACAAATGACTACAGTACTTTACAAATGACTACAGTACTTTACAAATGACTACAGTACTTTACAAATGACTACAGTACTTTACAAATGACTACAGTACTTTACAAATAACTACAGTACTTTACAAATTACTACAGTACTTTACAAATGACTACAGTACTTTATAAATGAAAACAATACTTTACAAATAACTACAATACTTTACAAATAACTACAGTACTTTACAAATGACTACAGTACTTTACAAATGACTACAGTACTTTACAAATGACTACAGTACTTTATAAATGACTACAGTACTTTATAAATGACTACAGTACTTTATAAATGAAAACAATACTTTACAAATAACTACAATACTTTACAAATAACTACAGTACTTTACAAATGACTACAGTACTTTATAAATGACTACAGTACTTTACAAATGAAAACAATACTTTACAAATAACTACAATACTTTACAAATAACTACAGTACTTTACAAATGACTACAGTACTTTACAAATGACTACAATACTTTACAAATGACTACAGTACTTTACAAATGACTACAGTACTTTACAAATAACTACAGTACTTTACAAATGAAAACAGTACTTTATAAATAACTACAGTACTTTACAAATGACTACAGTACTTTACAAATGACTACAGTACTTTACAAATGACTACAGTACTTTACAAATGACTACAGTACTTTACAAATGAAAACAGTACTTTATAAATAACTACAGTACTTTACAAATGACTACAGTACTTTACAAATAACTACAGTACTTTACAAATAACTACAGTACTTTACAAATGACTACAGTACTTTACAAATAACTACAATACTTTACAAATGAAAACAGTACTTTATAAATAACTACAGTACTTTACAAATGACTACAGTACTTTACAAATAACTACAGTACTTTACAAATTACTACAGTACTTTATAAATGACTACAGTACTTTACAAATAACTACAGTACTTTACAAATGACTACAGTACTTTACAAATAACTACAGTACTTTATAAATGAATACAGTACAGTTGATCTTTTTCACTATAAATAAAAAATAAAACAATATATTTTACAAAACAAAGAGAGAAAAACACCAACCCCAAAAAAATCAAATTAAATCAAACAGGACAAAACAAACCAAAAAAAATAAATACAAACAAAAAAACATTGAGCGAGAGAGTAAGAAAAAATATATATTACATGCCATTCCTCGACGCCATTTTCTCTTAGCCTCAAAGGGATGAATTATAACGAAAAATTAGGTGCCTTGTCTCCCTCTTCCCTTTGGACCACACCTGAAGAACCCCTTACCCCCCCTTACCCCCCTTACACCCCCCTACCCCTACACGCCCACCACGCCCACCACGCCCCCTACACCCCCCCAAGACAGCAGGAAGGAAAGGGGGGGAGGGGGAGGTACAGATGTATGGAGACAGGTGGGGCTCTAAATGGCTTCCAACGGCTGATTGTGGCAATTAAAATGGCACAAGATGATAATAAATGGCTGAAGGGAAGGAGAAAGGAAGGGAAGGGGAAGGGAAGGGGGAGGGAAGGGGGAGGGGAAGGGGAGGGTTCTGTAGGCCTATGTGAGGAGATAGGAAGGCGTCAGCTATTATTAAGGGCGGGACCATTGTTTTCTTCCTTTCTTTATTCTCCCTTCCTCCTCTTCCTCCTCCTCCTCCTCCTCCTCCTCCTCCTCCTCCTCCTCCTCCTCCTCCTCCTCGTCCTCCTCCTCGTCTCTTTAATGGTAGTATTTTCCTTTCCTATCCCCTTCATCCTTTCCCCTTCTTCTTCCCCTTCCCCTTCCCCCTTCCCCTTAGATCCGGGAGGGGCGTGAGGGGAGGGGGACAGTAAGGCAACATGGCGCCTCATCACAGTAGTAGAAGGAGGAGCCGCTCTTCCTCACCTGGCGGACCCTTATCTCACCTGTAATTACTCTCTACCAGGTAAAACGAAGCCTTATTTTCACTCCCTATCAGTTGTCATCATTTACTATCAACTCTCCATGCAGGCTTAATGTCCCTCCCATTTCCTCCTCCGCCTTCTATTCTCTCCTCTACCACTCTCCCTTCTCCCTCTTCTCTCCAATCCCCTCCTCCTCCTCCTCCTCGGGTCATCTAGCAATGTCGTAATTTGTCAAGAGCAACAAAGAGGCTGAAATTACGCTGGCAAATTGGTTTTCTTTTCTTTTGAGTTGCAGTTGTGTCATGGGTGGAGATGGAATACCAGCCAATACACCCTGACACACCCTGACACACCCTGACACACCCTGACACACTCTGACGCACCCTAACACAGCCTGACACAAACCCTGACACACCCTGACACACCCTGACACACTCTGACACACCCTGACACACCCTGACGCACCCTAACACAGCCTAACACACCCTGACACACCCTAGCACATCCTCACATATTCTGGCAGACCCTGACACACCCTGACACACCCTGACACATCCTGACACATTCTAGCACACCCTGATATGCACCCTAGCACATCCTCACATATTCTGGCACACCCTGACACACCCTGACACACTCTGACACACCCTAACACAACCTGACACACCCTCACACATCCTGACACGCACCCTAGCACACCCTCACATATTCTGGCACACCCTGACACACCCTGACACACCCTGACATACCCTAACACAGCTTGACACAGCCTGATACACCCTGACACACCCTGACACACCCTTGCACACCCTGGAACAACTCTACACACACTGACACGTCCTAGCACACTCAGGCTCAGTAGCTGGATGTCAGGCGAGGGAGGTGCACGCTGTCGCCTTGAGCTCCTTCCAGACGACCTGACCACCTCTCTTACAGCACCAAGTAATGATTATTCTACGTGTATCTAAGACTCTAATCACAGGTCGTTAGTTATAGTTTGCAGACGACCATGCATGTTGTTAGAGGTGGTAGTCGATGTTCTAACCTTGATAACGATTTGGCAGAACGACAACAAGAAGAGGAAGAGGAAGAGGAAGAGGAAGAGGAAGAGGAGGATGATAAGGTAATGGGAGACGAATAAAATAGAATATGATAAGAGAAGAAGGAATGGGAGAAGATAAAATGAGAAGAATAGAATGTAAGGAAATAAAACAGAAGAATGATGAAGAATACGATGGTAAAGTAGGATATAAAAACAACAGACAAACAACAGAACAAAGACAAGATCAACAAACAAATAAATAAACAAACAAACAAAATCAAAACGAAAGAAAACAGTCAAACAGCACATCAAAACACCTTTAAACACACACACACACACACACACACACACACACACACACACACACACACACACACACACACACACACACACACACACACAGGAGGAGGAGGAGGAGTTGGCAGGGGTAGTAGTAGTAGTAGTAGTAGTTGTGGTGGTGGTGGTGGTGGTGGCAGGGGTGGTAGGGGTGAGGCGCCCCCTGCCTAGTGAGGTATGTTGTTGATTACCCTGCCTGGTCTTGGGTCGTGGGAGCTGGACCATCCTGTACCCCTTCCTCCTCCTCCTCCTCCTCCTCCTCCTCCTCCTCCTCCTCTTCCTCTTCTTTTTTGTCTTCTTTCTCCTCTCCATCTCCTTATACATCTTTCATATCCCCTCTACCTTTCTCAATGTTTTCCCTCTGCCATTATTACCATTATTATATTATTATCATCATTATCATCATTATCATCATTATCATTATTATCATTATCATTATTATTAATCGTAAATCTAAAATAACAATTCAGCTCCATCCTCATTCCTTTCAAAACTAATTCAATCTCTCCCGCCCTCCTACCCTCCCTTCCCTCCCTCCCTCCCTCCCTCCCTCCCTTCCTCCTTCCTCCTTCCTTCCCTCCCTCCCTCCCTCCCTCCCTTCCTTCCCTCCATCCCTCCTTCCCTCCCTCCCACATGAGCAGCGTTATCAGCACAGGGAATCAGGCGTCTCCTCGCTACTTTATCTGCAATGCTCGGAGTCATTTTGTTCCATCTATTTCATCTCGAAGCGAAATTGTGAGCTGATTTGAACACGCTTTTCTCTCTCTCTCTCTCTCTCTCTCTCTCTCTCTCTCTCTCTCTCTCTCTCTCTCTCTCTCTCTGAAGCATTGACTGGACTGGTTCGAAGCGCGTGTTAAGTGCTTCATTTGTTGTCTCCTGGTTGAGTCCTCTTCCCCGTTTTCTTTGTTTTTTTCAACCTTAGTGAATATTCCGTTTATTATCATTTAACTTTACATATATATAACACTTTCTCATGTCCTTTTTTTCCTTTCTTTTATTTTTAAGTTACTTTTTAAACACTGCAAGAGATAAACAAACACATATAGTAACCTCATTCTAAATATTAATCCATAGTCTTCATTTTACAGCATCGATAAAATTTCTTAGTTCACGTAAATTAAAAAGAAAACGATGCTGCTTGGAAGGCCAACTCTCGACCAATCAGAGAGAAGATGTGAGTGTACGTATATAGTGTCGATGGATCTCAGTTGGTTTACACACTTCCTTACATGTGTGTGTTTATGTGTGCGTTCCTGGCTTCTTCTTTTTTAATGTTGCGTGTGTGTACGGAGGTGGTGATGGTGGTGGTGTATGGTGGTGGTGGTGGTGGTGGTGGTGAGTGTATGGTGGTGTGGAGACCTGCCAGGCACCACCACCACCACCACCAAAGCCAATACCACCACTACCACCACCACCACCGCCACCACCACCACCACCACCACTCGATTCCTCTGACACCTTCCTTCTTCAGGGCCTTCTACAGGAGGTAAGTGTTCCATTATCATTCAATAACTTACTTTATAATTGATGTTTATTCATATGCTCTTCATTAAGTTGATTTTGTGCCCGAGTGATTATCTTTATCAATTGGTGTTGTTGTGGTGGTGTGGTGGTGGTGGTGGTGGTGGAGGTTAAGTAATTGTGGTATTCTTGCCCTAAGGATGCTGATAATTGTTGGTAATTGTGGTAGGGGAAGGGATGATAGTGG
>JAXIVD010006053.1:2500-25776 GCA_036785275.1 Cancer borealis
TTCCTTTCAGATAGTCTTCCACACAGTTCTTTAATATTCCTTTCAACCCTCCAATATATTCCAACTTCCATAGTAATCTCCTGTGCAGAACCTTATCAAACCCCTTTTTTTAAGTATATATATATATATATATGCAATCCGCCCATCTGTCTCTTTCTCGAGTTATATATATTACTCTTGAATAACAACTTAATAATTTTGTGACACATGACCTTTCTGTTCTTAATTCAAATTGTGTATCTGTTATTATTCCTCTTTCTTGATGACCTTTTCACATATTTTACCGACTATTCCGGTCAATGACACTGGTCTAGGTGGTTCTTTTTTTCGTTCCATTTTTGTATTTTTGTATTTGTGTATTTTTGTAGCTCAGCCATTTCTTGTCTACACTCCTTCAAGATGTATCCTGATGCCCCATCTGGTCCTATTGTTTTAGTTTTATCCAGTTCCTTCATCATTTGCTTTATCTCTTCTCTATTTATCCAAAGACACTGGTCTATAATTAAGTGGTTCTTCTTCATTTTTAAAAATAGGTATTATATAAGTTCTTTTCCATTCTTTTGGGACTTTTTCTGTTCTGAGAGAACACTCAATTGTATCATGAATTGGCTCAGCCATTTCTTGTCTACACTCTTTTAAGATGTATCCTGATATTCCATCTGGTCCTAATTGTCTTTTTCTCATCTAATTCCTTCATCATTTCCTTTATCTCTTCTTAATTGATCTTGATTTCCCACATTCTCTCTTTTTTCTCTTTTGTCTCTGTGGTTTTTTAAATTCAGATTCGGCTGTAAACACTTTCTGAAAAATTTTGTTCAGTACTTCACTCATTTTCTTCGGGTCCTCATATACTTCCTTGTTTTATTTCAACCGAGCTACGCTTTCTTTACATTTTGATTTTCCATTAATAAATCTATACAACAGCTTTGGTTCTTCCTTACACTTGTCAACTATATCCTATTCATATCTCTTCTCTTTCTCTCTTCTTACTCTTACATATTCCTTCCTTGCTAGTTTATGTTCTTCTTTCATTATGTTTTAGTTTTTTTTTCATTCTCATTCATGCTCTGTCCCTTTCCTTTTTTTGCTCTATCACACTTTCCATTAAACCACTTTTTTTCTTCTCCTCTTCATTTTATTTCTGCTAGGCATACGATTTCAGTTTTTTTATGTTTAAGTTAATCTGTTAACTCTGGTATCAATTCATCTATGTTTGTATACATTATTTATTTTATTTCATCATTCCCTTTTATTAATGTTCTATTCTTCTCATTTTATTTTATTTATAACATCTGTTCTTTATATACTATTTCTTGAGTTTGTTGTCCATTACTCTCCAAAATACTTTATTTTTCTGATTTCCATCTTCCTTTAATTCTTAAATTTTTTGTCTCTTCTTCATTCATAGTCTTTTTAATAAATACTTGCTTATAGTCTTCACAATCCTTGAGCCTGAATGTCCTGGCTAAGATCTCCTCTGTTGCAGACTGAGTCGTTGGTCTAATTTTAATTGGTGCAGCACCTTCTTCTATGTACAAACCCAACCTCATTACTTCCTCTACTTCTTCTTCAAATTTAGTTTCTTCATCTCTCAAGCTTCTTTATATGTTTCTTTTCATGTGGTGACTAAATCACTGCCACATATTCTAACTTCGGTCGAATCAATGATGTTATCAATTTGTTAATCATCTCTTCATCAAGATATTTGAAAGCCATTCTTATATTTCTCAACAACTGATATGTATCTCTTGTGATTTTATCAATATGTTTCTCTGATGACAAATTATCTGTAATCCATACTCCCAAATTTTTTTCAACATGTTTTGTTTATCCATTCCTTTCCCATCGAATACTTTCCTCTTTGTCTCATTCTGCTACAGCCGATTTCCAGTACTTTACACTTTTTGGCATTAAACTCCATTTCCCAAAGTTTACTCCATCTGTGAAATGCTCATAGTCCTCTTGACTTTCTATTTTTCTTAGTAATTTGGCATCTGCAAATAGACTTATATAACTATTCACTCCCTCTGTCATATCATTTACATAGACCAAGAACATCACTTGGATCAATACTGATCCTTGAGGAACTCCACTTTTCACACTGCACCATTCTGACTTCTGATCTTTTATTACTGTTCTCATTTCTCTGTTGCTCAAAAAGTCTTCCATTCATTTCAGCAAACCACCATTCAATCCTCTTACATTTTCTAGTTTCTTGTGAGGTACCTTGTCAAAAGCCTTCTCGAGATCTAGGTAGATGCAATCAACCCAAGCTTCTCTTTCTTGTGTAACATTAATCACTCTCGAGTAAAACCTTAGTAAGTTCGTTATGCAAGACCTTCTTCCTCTCAACCCAAACTGACCACCTTAGAGTGTGTTTGTCTCTTCCAAAAACTTCAACCATCTGTCCTTCACTATTTTTTCACACATTTTTGTCACAATGCTTGTTAATGATACTGGTCTATAATTTAATGGTTCTTCTTTATCTCCTCCTTTGTGAATTGGCACAACATTTGCTATTTTGTAATCTAGCAGTACTCTGCTCTCCTTTAGTGAACTCACAATCATACTCTGTAACTTTCCTGCAAGTTGGTTACTGTATTCTTTCATTATCCAATTTGACACTCCATCTGGATCTGGCACTTTTCTCACATCTTGGCTTTCCATCAGTTGTTTCACTTATTTTACGTCTATTCTTATGTTTTCCATTAAATTTTCCATTGCTATAATATTATTTATTCTAAATTCACTTTATTTTGTAAATATAATCTAAAACATTTATTTATCACCTCAGCCTGTTGTAACGTATCTTCATGCATTGTGCCTTTTAACTTAAGTTTATCTACTCCCTCTCTGCTTTTCATTTTTCCATTTATATATCTATAGAAAAGTTTTGGTTCATTTTTACATTTTTCTATTATATTTCTCTCAAAGTTACTTTCTTCTCCTCTTCGGATTTTTACATTAATTTCTAGTTGTTTTGTATTTCTCCCATAAGTTTCTTCCTCTATTTTTCCTCCACTTATTCCATGTTTTTTCTCTTTCCAATATTGCGAATTCACATCTTCTATTAAACCAATCATTCTTTTTCTTTTCTCTAACAACCATTTTTGGAACATCTATCTATGCCCTCAGTGTATATTCGGATGAACCAATCCCATTTCTTCTGAGTGCTCTTTGTTGTGTGTGTGTGTGTGTGTGTGTGTGTGTGTGTGTGTGTGTGTGTGTGTGTGTGTGTGTGTGTGTGTGTGTGTGTGTGTGTGTGTGTGTGTATTTACCTAGTTGTATTTACCTAGTTGTGGTTTACGGGAGGGGAGTAATCTCATATTGTCCCGTCTTTATATCTTACTTTATCCAACTTGGCTTTAAAGCTGTGTATACTGGTGGCGTTTACAATATCTCCACTTAATTCATTCCAGGTGTCAACCACTCTGTGCGGAAAACTGTACTTCTTGATGTCCCTGATACAACGCTCCTTCTTCAGCCTCTTTCCATGTCCCCTTGTACTTCTGGCCTCCAGATTTAACAACTCTCCATCAATTTTATCCAGGTTGTTCACCATTTTATAAACTCCTATCAAGTCTCCTCTCTCTCTCCTACTCTCAAACGTAGGAAGTTCCAGTTTCCTCAATCTTTCTTCATATGTCAACTCTCTCAATTCCGGTACCATCTTGGTGACTGCCCTTTGCACCCTCTCCAATTTTCTACTATTTTTCTTTGTGTGAGGGTACCATACAATCGCTGCATACTCCAATCTCGGTCTAATCATAGCGGTAATGATTAGACCGAGATTGGAGTATGCGGCGATTGTGTGTGTGTGTGTGTGTGTGTATTTACCTAGTTGTAATTTACAGGGTTCGAGCAAGGCTCATTATGTCCTGTCTCCATAACTATATTTATCCAACTTTTCCTTAAATATATGCACACTGTTTGCTGTGACAATTTCTTCACTCAAGCTATTCCACATATCCATCGTTCTATGAGGAAAACTGTACTTCTTGATATCCCTCAAACACTGACTCTTCACAATCTTCTTAGAATGTCCTCTCGTTCTTCTGTCCACACCTCCAGTTACGGTCACCAAATCCTGTCTGTCAATCTTCTCTATGTGATTTATCATTTTGTACATTGTAATCATATCTCCTCTTTCTCTTCTCTCTTGCAATGTTGGCAAACTCATATCTCTTAATCTCTCTTCATAGGTTAGATCTTTCAATTCCGGCACCATCTTTGTAGCTGTTCTCTGAATCCTTTCCAACTTCCTTATATCTTTCTTCATATGTGGTGACCACACCACCGCTGCATATTCCAACTTGGGCCGTATTGTGGTAGTTATAATTTTCTTCATCATACTTGTATCTAGATAGTGAAACGCCACCCTAATATTTATTAGCAACCCATACGTTGAGCCAAATATCCCATTTATATGCCTCTTCGGGGACAGGGTGTCTTGAATAATCACTCCCAGATCCTTTTCTTCTTTACTTTTTGTTATTAAATTGTCCCCCAATTCGTAATCCCACGTGGGTCTTCTTTTACTCTTCCCTATCTCCAACACATGACACTTTTTAGCATTGAATTTCAATTTCCACCTCAGGCTCCATTCATGAATCTTATCCACATCTGTCTGCAACTCCTTACAATCCTCCTTACTCTTTACTACCCTCATCAGCTTTGCATCATCTGCAAACAGGTTTATATAGCTACTCAAGCTTTTCTGCATATCATTCACATATATCTGGAACATGATGGGTGCCAGCACTGATCCCTGTGGTACTCTGCTTGTAACTTACACTCCACTCTGAATTTGTGTCTCTAATCACATTCTCATTTCTCTATCCTTTAGATAAGCTGTCATCCAATCCAGCACTACTCCCTTCACTCCTCTCATATGGTTCATCTTCCACAACAGTCTTTTGTGTGGGACTCTGTCAAACGCTTTCCTGATGTCCAAGTACACTGCATCCACCCAGCCTTCCCTGTCTTGCACTTCATCGATCACTATTGTATAAAAATTCAGCAAGTTCGTCACACAAGATCTAGCTTTTATAAATCCGAATTGGCTCTCATTTATCACCTTATTCTCCTCCAAATAGCTTACCCATCTTTCCTTGATAACCGTTTCACACAACTTGCCCACAACACTAGTCAACAACACAGGTCTATAATTCAGCGCCTCCGTCTTTTTCCCTCCTTTATAAATCGGCACAATATTAGCTCGTTTCCATTCTCTTGGTACTTTTCCTTCCTTCAAGGAGCTGCTAATCACATCCCAGATTGGTTCCACCAATTGCTCCCTACATTCTCTTAAAGTCCAGCCCGATACTCCATCCGGTCCCATTGCTTTTCTCACATCCAACTTTTCCAATAGTTTTACAATTTCCTGTCTTTCCACCCTTACCTCCTGCCTCTCTTCTACAATCAATTCTATAAATTCCTCTTCCACATTAAACACAGATTTAAAACTCTCGTTCATAAGTTCACTCGTCTCTTTTGCTGTTTCATAAATCCGACCTTCTCTCTCCAGTTTATCAATGGTCTCCCTGCTCTTCATTTTTCCATTAATGTATCTGTAAAACAACTTAGGTTCTTTCTTACATTTCTGTACTATATCCCTTTCAAAATTTCTCTCTTCCTCTCTCCTTATTCGAACATATTCGTTTCTTTCATTTCTATACTTTCTATACTGCTCTCTGTTGATATCGTTTCGGTTCTTCATCCACTTCTTCCATGCTTTGTCCTTCCTTTTCTTAGCTTCCACACACCTTCCATTAAACCAACTATATTTACTTTCTCTCACCCTGTACACAGGTACATACTTTTGTACTCCCTCGTTATACTTTTCCAGAAATAATTCATACTTCTCCTGTACTGTCAAGTCTTTCATCATATTCTTCCAGTCTATATTCCCAAAAAACTTCCTTAACTCTTCAAAATTTGCTCTCGCATGGTTCATGGTGTGTGTGTGTGTGTGTGTGTGTGTGTGTGTGTGTGTGTGTGTGTGTGTGTGTGTGTGTGTGCGTGTGCGTGTGCATGTGTGTGTGTGTGTGTGTGTGTGTGTGTTTGTATTTACCTAGTTATATTTACCTAGTCATAGTATACAGGGCCTGAGCTAGACTCGTGTGGTCCTGTCTCTGTATCTACATTGATCCAATTTTTCCTTCAGTGTGTGTGTATGTGTGATCGAGGGACATGTTATTAAGTATTGTGACAGATATAAGCATTTAGGAGCCTGGTTTACCGACAGCGGTCGTATAAAAGACGTGATGTCACTATATGAGATGAAGTGTCAGTCAGTCGTTAATAAATTTTCCATATTTTGTGTCTCGAACCCAGATATGCCTTACTGCTATAAGCGACGTGTGTTTGACGCTGCTGTGTTGGCTGAACTGATATACAGCTGCGTGTCGTGGTTGACGAACAACTGCGTGTCACTAACCAGTCAGTACAATCAACTAATGAAACGTCTCTTGGGCGTGAGAAATAACACAAGCTCAAACTTATGTCATGTTGAATCAGGAATTAATCCAGTTTACCATGTTTTGTGTGTCCAACAAAAACGGTTCTTGGAGAAAACTTGCTTCACTCGACAGAAATGAACCATTTCATGTTGTATTTAATTTGTGCAGAGAAGCTAACACCCCTGGTTTTAAATCTATTCATAGTGCCATACAGTATGATAATAATATAAACCCTCTTGACAGCATCATTAACTTAGTTATGAATAAGCCAGAAGACACAAGGAAGTACCAAACATACAAATTGGGTTTGAATTCCAATCTTGGTGTCCATAACATTTACTCAGATGACATATATATCCCTGAATTTACACATATGGCGTTCACTAGGATTTGACTGATGTCCCATGACCTAAAGATCAAGACTGGCCGTTGGAGTCGTACCTCACGGGACTTGCGTGTGTGCCCGTGTGACGGGCAGGCTACACAAAATGAACACCACGTATTGATGGAGTGTGCATTGATGAGACAGACCAGGGAAAAATATGATATGATAAATAAACAAAACTTAGATGCGTTATTTAATGAAACAGAAGACGTAAATACTTTATGTAGGTACATGTATGAAATTTTGAATATTTATAGGACCTAAAAGAAAAAATTTCTTCATTAGAATGATATACATGCTAGACACTGCATTTGTATAAGTCACATTGTGTTAGATGTTATATTGAGCTATAGCTATAGTAGTAATGTTAGTAACTATTTAGCTGATGTTTGTTACTTTGCATCGGCTAGTCCTAAGGAACATTTAGATGACAGTAATTTGATTTATGTTTTTTGAAGTATACTTTTTTATTTGGACCAATGGGATTTTTGTAACTTTCACTTTACTGTAAATTTGTACATTTTGGTTAATAAAATTAACAAACTAACTGTGTGTGTGTGTGTGTGTTCTCACCTGCGTATGCCTTTCGCTACCATGTCGCAGGTGTTGCATGAGGGAAGCGTGGTTAATTTGTGGTGCAGTGGTGGGATAGGATAATGAAGGGCTGCTGGAGGTGGTGGGAGGGGAGGAAGGGATGGAGGTGGTGGTGCAGAGAAAAGGGAGCAAAGACTCTTCCCCTCCACCTTCCTCCATTTCTTCATCCATGTCATCTCGCTGGAGGGCCTTTCTTTCCTCCCACTGGCCGTCACTCTGCAAGCATAATTATCATCATCATCATCATCATCATCGGCAGCAGCAGCAGCAGTAGCAATAGTGTCAGTATTAGCTTTCATATTGAAGAATAATTAGGATTCCAAATTGAGAAAGAAATCTACTCCTGACAAATATTGGCTCATAGGGTCAATAATGCCATTCCATCTGTCACCTTTACCTTTGTCTTTGAGTTTATGAACATCTTATCCTTTTCTTCCCGGTTCTTCTCCTCAAATTGGCTGAGGTATGCCAGTAGCTGAATGTCAGTGAATTCCACTGAATCCTTGCGGTTGGTGATAGTGTTGGCAGTGATGATACTAGTGAGATCAATCATCATGGACGGACTGGATGAAACTGCAGCTTGAAGGGCTCCTAGGAAGTCCTTGACCTGTTGGGATGAAGACATTGTTAGTGGACATGTTTGAAAGCACACTCTGAATATCTATACAGACCGCCAGTCTAGATCTGCCCTGATCTATTACATGTATTGTTACTGTTAAGTAAGGTGGTTGTAACCTACAGCCATCACTGAAATACCTACTGTTGCTTGTTTATCCACAATCAACAACTTGACCAAGCTTTGAAAAATAGAGGTTTAAATAAAAGATTTCAGGATAAATCAAGATTGTTACAGGTAGAACCTCCCAAATCCGGCAACTTCCGGACCTGAGACTTGCCGGACCACGGAAAATTCCGGACTACAGGTGGTCCTTAAAACACTTCGCCTAAGCTTAAACCACTGTATGAGAGCACCGTCTAAATCACTGCTTTTCCCCTCTTTAAGTGTTTTACGAACCTCCATGTTCTTCTTACTGTCAGATTCACTGTAAAACTTAAGTTGATTTTTCTGCTTCTTAATATCATAAACCGTTGATGTCCCAATGTTGTACTGTTGGCATAGGGTCCGCACTGAGAAACCTTTATCCAGCTTCCTCAACAGGTTCACCTTCTGTTGTACTGATATTGTCATATGTTTGCACTTTTACTTAGCTTCACCAACAACACTATCACTTCCTGGTCACTTGGGAGCCATATTTAGGGGCAAATATTACAGAAATATAGTAAATGTTAACATCTGAGGGGTGCTTTGCAATTAAAACAATGAATTCGCCGCTGCACAAACCCAGAATTACCGCGCTCATGAATGACAGAGCACAGCGCCGCCGCGTCCTAGCGGCCGTTCAGCAAATTAAAATCATATGGGCAAATTTGAATTAATCCGGCACATTTAAATTATGTCGGATGACGAAATTCCGGATTTGGGAGGTTCAAACTGTATTAGCATAATACTTACTTTAACTACAATGGACAGTGTAAACAAAAATCTGATATGTTTTGAAAATGAGATTTATAAACAATTTGTAAAAAGTATACATGACACAGAGTTGAGTAAAAATACAGTTAAGAAATTCTATAAGGTGGGAAAACAGAATAATGAGTTTAGTGAAAGATATAGATCCCAAATCAAACAAATGCAGGCCGAGGTTCATTTGGAAAGATATATCAGAAGAAAACTTCCCGCCATGGAGGGAGTCTTTGGATGGTAATAAACACCAAGACTATATCTGTAATGCCAGAATATCTAATGTTAAGATTAATTAGGCTAAGACTTTAAGACATTGATGTGTTAGTAACACTGCTAATTATATATATATATATATATATATATATATATATATATATATATATATATATATATATATATATATATATATATATATACAGTAAGAACGGGCATCTCGCGTAATATAGTCTCGCGAATTTAGCATCTCGTGTCTGTTTAAAATTTTCCGCCTTCTGCCATCTAGCAGTGCCAAACGAACATCTCGCGTATGTATGCACATAGATCAGGGCGCCAGTTAAACGGTTGGTTTGGGTTCATAGTGTCACGGCAGAAGCTGGGTCAACAACAATATTGCTATTTTGTTGTGCTGTGGAGCATATATACTTTTGGTGTTCTAGTGAAAACGTTCTAGTGGAAGTACAATACACTGTAATAACAAGGAACAGGAGTTTTATGAGTGGTAGTGGTGGAAATCGTGGTAGAAACTGTGGTGAAAAACGTGGTGGACGAGAGAAGCGTGATTATCGCAAGGAGGTGAAGCTCAGGAAATATACACTCCAGGAAAAGAAAGAAATGGTTCAGATGATGACATTATGCGTAAGTTTAACCGTCCTGAATCAACAATACGATCGCTCCCCACCACTGCCAGGCTACTCAAGCCAGTCACAGACTCTCATAACGTAAGTGGGATAATATTTGAACCTTTATTAATAGTCAGAAAGTGTTCAATCTTGTTTACAGATAATGCATAACCTTGTATGTGTGAATTTTTGGCAAAATATTTTGTATTCTTGGAGGGTCAATGGGAGTTATAAGAAGCTTATGCACCATACCTAAGAACCAATTATACTATTTACATGTATTTCAATATCGTTCATCTCGCGGCCAATAGTCCAGTACCAATTATGCGCGAGATGACCGTTCTTACTGTATATATATATATATATATATATATATATATATATATATATATATATATATATATATATATATATATATATATATATATATACACATTTCATGTAAACCAGTGTGGGAGGGTGAGTATTTATGAGTGCATCGTGGGCAGTGAAGACAATATCTAAGACATAAATGAGTACCTAACTCTCTTCCCCAATCCCTACTTAAGTAATATCATAGTCAAACAGAACACAGTTCAAAAGTAACTAATAAATTCAAGGATATATGATGTACTCAATAATAAGCAAATCAATATTTTGCAAGAGTTTTCGCGAATCGATCATATGCCCATTGACTTCATTATCCGCTTCTAAATTCTCACAACTTCACAGCAAAATCTTAATAATCAGTAGTCACCTTACCATATGAGCAAAGTTCTCCAGATACTTACTAAAAATAATGATTTACGCAGGGAAGTAATGCAAATTAGTTTATTTATCTATACAGTCGGCTGCCCAAGGGTGCGCTTAATGTAGTCCGCACCCCTTGCGCATCCTTGGAAAAACGCACCCTTGGAAGTTAATAACCTATGGGAAATTCACTAATGTAGTCTTGGACTCTTAAGACTTACCCTTTTTTCGCCCAATAACCTCCGAAATACATGATATAATGAAAGAATATACAGTACATATACACATGTGATTAAATGTTAAAAAAAAAAAAAAAAAAAAAATTTTTATGTATTTCTGTGTTGTAATACAGGAATTGTTTAGAGCTCACGCAATTGTATATATCTATGTAATCATTCTGGCTGGATAGCAACTTAAAGTTGCATTCTTAGGTTAAGTGCTGGTGGTTATGGTCTTGTGTATAGTTGCAATTATCATATATTACTTAAAATAACTTTGTTAAACCTGGATCACGTTGTTTTGTCTCTGCTTCCCTTACCCCTAGTTACCGTAATTGGTAATTATGGCATAACAATATGCAGACACAAACATACACAACTCTTTACCAAACTTTACTTTCACTCACATCAACCTTGATGACACTTCCTTCCATTCCACCACACACTGTCTCAGCCACACTCATCATTAAAGCCACTCCCCCTTGCTCTCCCTCTGGTCACACCTGACATCCTTCCACTCACACAACCAAACTCACATTCACCCTTCCCTTTCAGTTTAGTTTCACTCAATGCTAACACATCAAACTTTTTCTCTACAAACATTCTTCCAATTACTTCTAACCCTCAAGCATACTACATCCATGCAGATTCAGAGATATTTCTCTACCCTCCCCCTCTGTGCTTTCTCTTCTCATAGGAGAGTATACAGAGGAGGCCCCTTTCTCTATTCCTTTTGTAGTCTTTTATAAACTGCAGGGATTACGATGATAGAATTCTTGTAGTCTCTACCACAGGGCTTTATTATAAGAAAGGAAATTTTTTAGCTGAGCCATGCCACCCAGCCAGAAATATGTGCAAGTACTGTAGACTATTCTAGTTCCACACCACTGGTACTCACTATGATTGGGGTCTGCCAGGCCTCAAGGCCCAACTTGAGGTAGGTAACCATTGCTGGGCTGCGCAAGGTCTCCGCAAAGCTGGTATTCTGGTTCTGAGAGGGAAGAGACTGTGATCTTACAAGGATGTTTCTTAAGACAGTCTATTAATACCTTGTGGTGCATGAATAATTAATTAAATGATGCAAGATAACAAAAAAATGAAGTGTGTGTATGTTAAGATAACAACTAAATACAGATGGTATGTACTATGTGTGTTGCACTGTGTTGTGTTGGCGGAGTTTTCCTGTAAATGTTAAGATAAATTTGTTGCTGAAGCTAGGAGATTTGGAGTTGTGTGAGCATGACTCACCTTGGCAATGCTGGCAATGATGACAGCAAAGGATGCTTGCAGGTTATTTCTCCTGGGGCAGCGCATGACACAGTGGCGCACTAGCAGCTCCTCACTTACAAACCCGATGCACCCACATGCCTCACACCGTCTGCACCAAAATAGTTAAGGGAGGAGGAGAAAAATATGAAATGCTAGGGTACATCTACCTTAACTTGCTATGGTCAGCAGTGGCTAGTAAGATTATGTCTGGTTGTGCACGGATTATTTGTAGACATAAGCCTATCTGAAGATGGAGTAAGTTAGGATATAAGGAAGTGATTGTATATTTCCTACTTCTGTGATCTGAGAATCCTTGTGTCTTTTAAGGTGCTGAAACAAGAGATTAGACCAGATAATCTTATCTCTAATTCCTCCCAAAATCCAGATTAAAACATGGAAAGAGTCCAATAACTCATCAATACTCAGTCTATCTAGGTACAGGTGTGTGACATTAAAAAATGGGAGTCAAAGTGAATATGCTGCCAATCTTACTAAGTTATGTTGGTCACCTCTTAAATGTAATATTTTCCTTTAAACTGGACCTTATTCTGCCTTCTTTCATGTAGGAAATGGCTAAACAAAACACACACACACACCTTTGTGACGTATCCTCCTTGGGCATCACCTCCTCTGCATTGGCTGAGGCATTGTGGTAAGAGTAGAGATGCACAATGAGTGTGTTCTTCTGACAGTAGCTGCGGCCACAGTGAGTGCACACATATGCACGTGACTTGGTGTGTGAGTGGATGTGGCGCTTGTACTCACTGTACACCACAAATCTCCTGTCACACATTTCACACAGGAATGGACGGAAGCGTGTTTGCTGCTTGGGGGGACAAGGCTCCACCACGCGTTTGTTGGATCTGTGCAGTGAAGGGAATTTGTGAGGTGAATGAAGTGTTTTTGGAGGGCAGATAAAGATGGAGGGGAAGAATATTGTTTGGAAAAGGAAGTTGGGTGCTGGTGGGTGTTCTGGAAGAAGTGGGTGGGGGAAATATCTCACAAATATATCATACAAAGAGGTTATTTATGCAAGATTCTTCTTACATTACAAACATCAGTCGTTGCTGAACTTGATTTATCTCCAAAAGTGGCCAATATCTTTCTCATGTGGGACATTATGAAAGAGATTGGGGTTGATTGGGCAGGTAAAAGTTGAGAAAATTAGGGAAAGAAACACACACACGCACAGGTTCACACACTCACACTTTGGTAGTGGAGGAGAGGTAGTGCGGCAGATTGAGCTGTGTGCTGTGTTGGGTGAGGTGATCATACAGCCGGTTAATCTTGGTCAAAGCACCACACACCTGTTGGTTACACAGAGGTCACATTGTCACATACACCCTCCATACCTCTGCACCTATCCTTATTTTAATGTTGCACTCATCTTAAGTTTGAAAAGAATGTCAGTAAGTGTGGGAAATGTATCAATTGATGATAAAATTAGTCATTTGGTGTCAATACTATGCTAAGATCAATCCTTTTATTGCTAGTGCCTCATGGCTGTCTCATATTTTCATACACTATGCTGTCTTTAATTACTACAAAGCCACTTCTTCAAAAGTAGTTTTCATGAGTGTGTGTGTGTTAGAGTACAGTATTATCATCACCAAACTGTGAAATACAATAATTTATCAAAGAAATACATAAAAACATTTGTTATGCTCTTTATACTTTCTTTATCTTCTCGACATGTATTTTTTTCAAGTGTCCGTTCCATACTTTGGCTCAATATTCGAGTGATCTTATGAATGATGTGGTAATAATAATCTTTACCATTTTTCATCAATGTACTTTGAGGCTACTCTCATGTTTGGTAAGAGGTTATAAATGTTTCTTACTTTTTCACTTATATTGTCTTCTAGTCTTCTGGAAAGATGAAAAAGTATATGGAGGCATCTATGAAGACAGACAACAGGCCATTGCACTAATCAAGATAATGGAGAAACATTTCCTTAAATCAAATCATCAGGAATCCCAAAAGAGAAAAATATCTTATACTTGATAATCACAAACAGTGACAGCTTGATCCACTCATGAGATAAATAAAACCATTATGTCAGATCACAACTTGATCTAAGTAAAAACAATCAACACACATCTTAAGAACATAAGAACAAAAGAAATGGAGAGACTGCAAGAGGCCAGTTAAATGACTTACATGAGGCAGCTCCTTGTCCCCCACCCTTGGAATAATCCAATATTTAGCCATCCCACCTGTCATCCCTATCCATACTCTGATCCGACCATCTTTTGAAGCTACTATTGACTGCTAGTGCTTGCACATTATCGTATGCTCATATCAAGTGGGAACTAGAGAAGTAGGCGCAGACCAGTAGGGCTCATACTGCAACTGTTGTTCAGGAGAGATTTGATTCTCATTTACATTGGAACAGAGCGTTTCACCAATACTCTGACAGCCAACAGCTGCAGCCCCCCACCAGTCTGAGCCATTGGAATCTTGAACATGAATGAAACGAAAGAAGAGACATAACGGAAGTCACATTGGGAAACTTAAATTTTTAGTCTGGAAATAAATTGTGAACAAATCAGATAAGAAATTCAGGAAATTAATTGGAATACCGAACCCAGGAGCAAGGACACAGAGGAAATGCTGGAAGACATCATCAAAAATGTTAGGCAATCTGCAGCAGTTATGTTCCCAAAAAAGCAAAAAGGAACAACAAAAATGAGATAACCACGACCATTGAATCCTCAAGAAGAGTCTTACAACTAAAACTAAGACAAACTACATTTCATTCTACACAAAAAATTTAAATCAAAATCAAAGATATAGAAAACTAAATGGTAGCATCACACAAACATAGAAAAGAGGAAAGGAAAGCACTAGCCAATATCAAAGAGATTTCAATATATTTTTTCTCTTATGCATGAAAAAAATTGATGAACAGGTCCACTATAGCCCTCTTCACCAAGGAAAATGAGGAAGTGAGTGGTGACCCAAAAGAAATGGCTGATGTTCTCACAAGGCAGTACGACAGTGTCTTCAGCACACCCTGTACAGAAAAGATTGTACATAATCCTCAGTCTTTTTTTTATTGACTACACAAATAAGCTTCAAAATCTTAGCAAAAAACTTTACAATCTCAACATTACTGAGGCAAACTAATAGCTGCTATTGTTACCATCGCAAATGATGCAGCAGCTGGCCCTGACAGCTTCCATGCAAAATTACTAAGAAACTGCAAGAGAGAACTGGTATTATCCCAGAAACTCTCGTCTGCCATAATCACCCTTATCCACAAAGAAGGCAGCAAAGGACTAGCCAGCAAGTACATACCAGTTGCATTAACAACCCACCTTGTCAAGATCTGTGAAAGTTATTAGAAAGATGGTTGATTTCTTGGAAACAAATGAACCCTTCAATAATGGACAGCATAGCTTCAGACAGGGACGCTCATGTCTGTCCCAGCTACTGCTACACTATGACACAATCCTTGAGTAAATCCAAGATGGTCAGAACACAGATGTCATCTACTAGATTTTGCTAAGGCCTTCGACAAGGTTGATCATTGGATACTCCTGCACAAACTGCGTGCCCTGGGAATCGAAGGACCACTGGGTAGATGGAACCATAGCTTCTTAACGGGGAGAACCCAACGAGTGTCAGTCTAGGGTGAATATTGTCTGACCAAAGTCTAGTCCGGAGTGGCATACTTCAAGGGTCAGTTCTCGGACCACTCCTTTTTATAATCCACATAGGGAAAATAAACACAGACCTGGAACACTTTGAAGCATCTTTGTTTCCAGACGACACAAGGATAGAGGCAAATGAAAAGTGCTGAAGATCTCTACAAGCTTCAGGACGACCTAAAGTGCTACACTGGGCACAAACAAACAACATGGCACTAAACAGTGAAAATTTTTGAAGTCCTTTGCTACGGTAGTAATGGATACTTAAAAAAGGCAACTGGCTATATGTTCAATAACCAGTCCTAATCAGCAGTGGTGGAAATTTCTCTCAACATATCACCACAATGGCTGAATCAGCAAGCAGGATGAGTGGATGGATATTGAGAACTTTCACCACTAGAGAGAAGCACTTTTTGAAGACTCTATGGAAAGCCCTTGAGATGCCAAGACTTGAGTATTGCTGCCACCTCTGGTCTCCATACAAGCTGCAAGGAATTATAGCCCTGAAAGCTCCTCAAAGATTATTCATCGCCAAAAGCAAAGGAGTACAACATCTAAACAATTGGGGCAGACTAAAACAATTAAATATGTACTCCATGCAGAGAAGAGAACATTATATCATACTGCATGTGTGGAAAATTATAGAGAGCAGAGTACTAAATTCTGGCATCACAGTGACACACAGTCTTAGACAGGGCAGACTCTTCTACATCTGAGGGGTAAATGGCAAAATAAAGAGAGTCAGGACTTAAGACACAGCTCTTTCACCCATAACGGATCTCAGCTGTTCAGTTCCCTGTGTTGGACACTTAGGAATGCAAGTGGGATCACAAAGGAAATATTTAAGAAAAAACTAGACAGATGGCTCTCTGAACTAACGCAACCACTAGCATGGAGACTTGTGTTACAGATGCAGCTCAAGTGGACCACATCTCTATCAGCCAGACACTCACACAGCATGGCCTGGAGGTGAGTCCTGAGAAAGTCTTCTTACTGCAGTAGACAGTGTGTTGATAGAACTTGTGCTCCTGCATCACTGTTAATCCACACATCTGCAAAAGGGTTTTTTACTTCACTAATGATTACAAAAAATAAATTCGAGGAAATACATACTCTTTTTTTATCTACATTATGTTGCTTCCCAATTGATGCTAAAATTAAACTATCTAAATATGTATTTACGTACTAATTTTCTTATCATCACACACTGACACAATCAAAGCACATGTCCCAGTCTCTATCCTGACTGAAACTTTACTTACTGGAAATCTACTAGTATATTCAGTTGTCATAACCACAACTGATCACATCATAAGTACAGGGATCTCCTTATTTATTTACATGTATAAAAACTACTTAACTGAGAACAACATTTTAGAATATGGTAAACTTTATTAGGCTATCAATACTGAGTGATTGATAAACAGAAAAAAGTTTGCTATATAAGAAGTCCTAACATAAAAGAATACAATAAAAAGCACTATCTATATGATAAAGGATTCTACACAATGAAAACATATTCACAGCTGTATCATAAAAATTAAAAACTTGAGTTTGTAAATGATGCTTTGCATGTACTTTGTGTCCTCCAAGCCCCAGACACCTTCCTGTTTACTTGACTTGAATTCCACATTATAATATATGCTCTTCAACTTGCAGACCTGAGCGCTCTATCCCGGCACCCTGGCCCTACCCTGATGATGCCACTATCGCACCTCACAGTTAAATGAGATGTTGGTGATATCGAGGTGGTCAAGAAATTCGTCGAGGCAGGAAAAGGCAGAGCAACAGAAAGGACACATCTTGGCCTGGCGCAGCTTGACGTAGTGTTCTGTGTAGGCGTGGTAGGCCAGCACCTCTTGGGTCTGACAGGTCCTTTGACAAACCTGACAGTTGATTCTGGAAAGAAACACAATGAGGTGATGTGGATCACTGCACTTACTACATCTATTTGCCTTTTCTATTTAATCACCCTAATTAGTTTCAATTCCCTTGTATAATATAATTTCCCTTTCCTGCTCCTTTTATTTTAACTCATCAATCATCACAGCATGTCGAATTATTCAATTTCATATAATTTCTCTCTTACTATTACCTTAGATACTTTCACTCCTTCAAACGACATTGAGTGAGAGGTTATGTTTTCACTTTGTTTGTCTGTTTGTTGGTATGTTAGCAACTTCATGACAACAACATGCAATGCAACCTAATTAAACTTTATCAACATGACCCCCTGTGTGTGTGTATTTACCTAGTTATAGTATACAGGGCCTGAGCTAGACTCGTGTAGTCCTGTCTCCGTATCTACATTGATCCAATTTTTCCTTCAGTTTGTGCACACTATTCACTTCAATAACTTCTCTCAAACTGTTCCATGCATCTATACTTCTATGTGGAAAGCTATATTTCTCTGTGTTATTCAAGCATCTTCCTTTTTTTAATTTCTTCTTGTGACCTCGTGTGTGTGTGTATGTGTGTGTGTGTGTGTGTGTGTGTGTGTGTGTGTGTGTGTGTATGTGTGTGTGTGTGTGTGTGTGTGTGTGTGTGTGTGTGTGTGTGTGTGTGTGTGTGTGTGTGTGTGTGTGTGTGTGTGTGTGTGTATTTACCTAGTTGTGACTTACGGGAGAGGAGCTAAGCTCGTACTGTCCCGTCTCCATGACTGCTTTCATCTAACTTTTTTTTTAAATTAAGAACGTTTCTAGCACACACAACCTCGCCCTCCAGTCCATTCCACGTCCTGATGCTTCTCTGAGGGAAGCTGAACTTCTTGATATCTCTTCTACAGGTGGTAAATTTTAGTTTCCTTCCGTGTTCTCTTGTATCTCTCTCTTAAAACAAGTAGATCTTCTCTGTCTATTTGTTCCATTCCATTCACTAATCTGAACAATGCAATCATATTGCCTCTCTCGCGTCTCTTCTCCAAGGTTGGAAGCTGCATCCTGGCTAGTCTCTCTTCGTATGGCAGATCTTGAAGTTCCGGAATCATCTTTGTTGCTGCTCTTTGAACACGTTCCAGCTTTTTGATGTGTTTTTTTTCATGTGGTGACCAAGCTACTGCTGCGTATTCTAATCTAGGACGAATCATTGTAGTGATTATCTTCCTCATCATTTCTTCATCTAGATAGGCAAAGGCAGTTCTTATGTTCTTCAGTAGATTGAGGGTTTCGCGTTTCGCCTGTTATCTTATTGATCTGCTTTTCTGGAGATAAATCCTCTGAAAATATCACTCCCAAATCTTTTTCCTCTGTTGCCTTTTTTATTGTCTCATGTCCTAGCTTATAGTTGAAGCTGCACCTTTTGCTGCTTTTACCAAATTCAATCTTTTTGCATTTCCCATAGTTAAAATCCATTTGCCATCTGCTACTCCAATCACACACCTTATCTAGGTCACTTTGCAATTCCTCGCAATCATCATCATCTTTCACTCTATGCAGAAGTTTTGCATCATCAGCAAAAGACTCACATAACTGGTTACATTCTCTACCATGTCGTTTATGAATACAACGAACATGACTGGCGCAAGCACTGACCCCTGTGGAACCCCACTGGTTACCATGCTCCACCCTGATGGTTGGTCCCTTATCACCGTTCGCATTTCTCTGCCGACCAAAAAGTCTTCCATCCATTTCAGCAGCTTTCCTCTAACACCTCCCATCTTCTCCAATTTCCATATAAGTCTCCTGTGGGGCATCTTATCAAAGGCTTTCTTTAGGTCTAGGTAGATACCATCTGCCCATCCATCTCTTTCCTGTATTATATCAACTACTCTTGAGTAGTAACACAGCAAATTTGTGGTGCAGGATCTACCCTTTCTGAAGCCAAATTGACAATTCATAAACATTTCGTTATCTTCCAAAAATTTAGACCATTTGTTTTTTATTATTCTTTCGCATATTTTGGCTACCACACTTGTCAGTGATACTGGTCTATAGTTTGACGGCTCTTGAGAATCTCCTTCTTTGAATATGGGCACGATGTTCGCCCTTTTTCAATCATGCGGCACTCTTCCTTCTTTTATTGAGGTACTTATTATGATGTACAGTTTATCCGTTAGCTGATTACTATACTCTTTTAATATCCAACCTGACACTCTGTCCGATCCTGTGGCCTTCCTTCCATCTAGGGTCTTAACAAGTTCATCCACTTCCTTTACTGTAACCTGAACATCCTCCATTATCCTGAATTCTTGTATGGCCAATGGCCTTGTAAATTCCGCTTCTTTTGTAAAAACTTCCTTGAAGCTTGAATTCATCACTTGAGCCATATCCTTGGGGTCTTCATATACAACATCCTCTACCCTTATTTTATCTATGCTCTTTCTGGTTTTCATTTTGCCGTTCACATATCTAAAGAAGAGTTTTGGTTCGTCTTTACACCAGTCTATTATATCATTCTCAAACTTCCTTTGCTCTTCTCTTAGGGTAGTCACATACTCGTTCTTTACTTGCTTATATTTATTCCACAGATTGGCTCTTTTACTTCTCCTCCACTTATTCCATGAATCCTCTTTCATCCTTCTCGCTGTTTCATATCTTCTGTTGAACCATTCATTTTTCCCAACTATTCTTGACTTCCTTTTAGGTACAAATCTCTTTTCTCCTTCTCTGTATGTTTTAAGGAACTCATCCCATTTCTCTTGAACACTGGTAGCTCTGAAGAAGATCCCAGTTCTCTTCTTGAAAAAACCTTCTCATTCCATCGAAGTCCGTCTTGCTGAAGTCTAATCTCATCGCATGATGTTCTTCGTTCCTCATGGTCTCCGTTTCCTCTTCTACTATGAATTCTATAGTGGCGTGATCACTCTTGGCTAATGGGCACTCCACCCGAACATTCCCAATTACTTCTGGTTCTTTGCTAAATAATAGGTCCAGTCTCGATGATTCTCCCTCACCTCCAAATCTTGTGTGTGTGTGTGTGTGTGTGTGTGTATGTGTGTGTGTATGTGTGTGTGTGTGTGTGTGTGTGTGTGTGTGTGTGTGTGTGTGTGTGTGTGTGTGTATTTACCTAGTGTGGTGCAGTGATCTAGCACTCGGGTTTGTGAGCCTAGGCTCCCGGTGTGGGTTCACTTGAGGTGCCCCCTGCATTCAAAGTTCCCCCTCCCTCTGCGCATGTGCAGGAGGCGAGTTTGCTGCCAGCCGCACAACTCACTCTTCTGAGCGGGACTAAGACTGCCTTTTCAATAAACCGTTTATTATTATTATTATTATTATTATTATTATAACTTAGGACAAAATATTATATCAATAGAAAAAGAGAAAGATTTCGGAGTGGTAATAATGAACAACTTATCACCAGAGAAACATATAGATAAAATATTTGGGTACACATTCATGATGCTAAGAAATATAAAGATGGCTTTTCACATCTTAATGTGGATATGATGAGAAAAATTATAACTACGAAGATTAGACCGAAACTGCAATCTACAGAAGTAATATGGTCCCCTCATAAGAAAATGCATGAGTTCAAATTGGAAAGAATACAGAGAACAACAACTAAGCTGGTGCCAGATTTGGAAGACCTAACATAAGAGGGAAGATTAAAAGAAATCCAACTGACAACACTAAAAGAAAAGAATAGACAGAAGACTTTATTACAACATAAATTGATAAACAACCTCGAGGAAATAGATAAAAAAGATTTAATAATGAACAGAAAAAAAAGAGGCTAGACATTTGAGGAAATGCAAAAAAAAATTGCAAAATGGAATTTGCTTGAACGATACAAAGAAGTACAACTTTCCTCAGAGAAGAATATATATTGGAATGGACTGAAAGGAGTGGTGATAATGCCAAAGAATGTACAACTTAATACATATAGATACAGAGACAGGATCACATGAGTGTAGTTCAGGCCATGTATATTACAAATAAACAAATAAATAATTACACCTTTTAGTTTGTGTATTGGCCTTGCTGATGCAGTCAGGAACGTGGGACAGCCGGTGGAAACGCAAGTGGCTGTGTGTGGAGGGCCAGTCTCTTAGCTGGATGCCACAGGTGATGCAGTCCCCTATAGGACTGGGAGTGGATGACTCCTCCTTGTCCCCCTTCACCATCTCTGGCTCCCCTGCAACAACTGGTGTGTGTGTGTGTGTGTGTGTGTGTGTGTGTGTGTGTGTGTGTGTGTGTGTGTGTGTGTGTGTGTGTGCGTGTGCGTGTGCGTGTGCGTGTGTGTGTGTGTGTGTAAGAGAGAGAGAGAGAGAGAGAGAGAGAGAGAGAGAGAGAGAGAGAGAGAGAACATAAGAACATAAGAACATAAGAAATGAGGAGACTGCAAGAGGCCAGTTAATGACCTACACGAGGCAGTTCCTTGTCCCGCACCCTTGGAATAATCCAATATTCAGCCATCCCACCTGTCATCCCTATCCATACTCTCATCCAACCGTCTTTTAAAGCTACCTATTGATTCAGCACTTACTACGTGTCTATCCAGCCTATTCCAATCGTTCACGACTCTGTTTGTGAACCAATATCTACCTATGTCTGTCCTGAATCTAAGTTTTTCTAGCTTGTACCCATTTCCACGTGTCATATCCTGGATACTAAATTCTAAAACCTGATCAATGTTTCCCTTATTAATTCCTTTTACCCATTTGAAAACCTCAATCATATCCCCTCTTGCCCTTCTCTCTGGGGAGTGGAGATTAAGACGTTTTAACCTATCTTTGTAGGGTAAATTTCTCAGCCCCTGAATCATCTTGGTCATTCTTCTCTGAACTGCCTCCAAGGAGCCTATATCCTTCCTATAATAGGGAGACCAAAATTGAGCTGCATAATCTAGGTGGGGTCTGACTAACGCTAAATACAACCTCAGAATGACCTCAGAACTCCTATTTGTCACACACCTACTAATAAACCCCAGTATCTTGTTGGCCCTATTTCTAGCTATAATACACTGTTCCTTGGGGCGCAAGTCACTGCTTATTTGAACTCCTAAGTCCCTCACACTATATGACCTTCCTAAGGTAGTGTCATTTAATGTGTAGTCTACAGACCTATTTCCTTTACCTACGCTCATAATACTACACTTGTTAACATTAAACTGCATCTGCCATTTCTCTGACCACTCGTACAGCCTATTCAAGTCATCCTGCAGCATCCTAGAATCGTCTAAATTCTTTACCTGTCTTCCTATCTTTGTGTCATCGGCAAATTTACTGATATCACTATTTATTCCTGTCTCTAAGTCATTTATATAAATTATGAATAACAATGGTCCTAGTATTATTGATCCCTGTGGTACCCCACTAGTGACATTACCTCATTCTGATTTCTTCCCATTGATTTGTACTCTCTGTTCCCTACCAGTAAGCCATCCTCTAATCCATTCTAGTACCTTCCCACCTATGCCATGAGCCTTAACTTTACTTAACAGTCTCCTATGGGGTACTCTGTCAAAGGCTTTACTGAAGTCCAAATAAACTATATCGTACTCGTCCCCCTTATCTATTGTTTCAAATACTTTCCTATAGAAGGATAATAAATTTGTGAGGTATGACTTCCCCTTGCTAAAACCATGTTGACTATGTCTAATTAGCTTGTGTTCATCTAAATGTTTCCTAATTGCCCTTGCTATGATAGCTTCTAACATCTTGCCTAC
>JAXIVD010006054.1:7500-17500 GCA_036785275.1 Cancer borealis
AATTGGAACCAAGCGGAGAAAATACCAACCATGAAAAGCATCTCCCTTTTTTTTGGCATTTATAAACTAAAATTAAATCGTATGACGTATGAGCCTTAATAACACACATTAACCTAATTAAAGATACGCAAACAATTTCACGCAACACCCACACAGCGAATCAATGATGGTCTGTTACGGCAACTTGAACGCAATATTGTGAAAACTCGTGCAAGGGCAGCAATGTTCTCGAAATGATATTGCAAGGAATTTGAGAGAGAGAGAGAGAGAGAGAGAGAGAGAGAGAGAGAGAGAGAGAGAGAGAGAGAGAGAGAGAGAGAGAGAGAGAGAGAGAGAGAGAGAGAGAGAGAGAGAGAGAGAGAGAGAGAGAGAGAGAGAGAGAGAGAGAGAGAGAGAAGAGAGAGAGAGAGAGAGAGAGAGAGAGAGAGAGAGAGAGAGAGAGAGAGAGAGAGAGAGAGAGAGAGAGAGAGAGAGAGAGAGAGAGAGAGAGAGGAAAAGAGAGAGAGCCAAAAGAATAAATAAAGGGCAGGGAGAAAATCGAGGAAAAACTACTAAATAGAACCGGAACATAGGAGTAAAAAATGATAATAAAAAGGGGGAGAGGAATATAAAGAAATCCATACTGTGGGGAAGTGGGAAAGGGGGAGCTTGGAGAATAAAAAGAAAACGAGGTAAAAAAAAAAAAAAAACCCGGAAGGAAAAAATAAAGAAATGCAAGTACAAACACAAGTAAAAAAAAAAAAAAAAACTAGGCCACCACAAGAGAACCACCACCACCACCACCACCACCACCACCACCATCACCACCACCACCACTAACTGCCACGACCACCACCATCAGCAGCAAGTTAGACTCAAAATGGTGAGTTGCTTCCTCTTCTCACCACCACAAAGCAACACAAAGCAACACAACACTACACTGATTATAAAAGTTTCCCTCCTTCCAGGCACTGCGACGCCATGCCATCATTATAAGCAAGTTCCGAGTGTGTGTGTGTGTGTGTGTGTGTGTGTGTGTGTGTGTGTGTGTGTGTGTGTGTGTGTGTGTGTGTGTGTGTGTGTGTATCTTTGGTGGTATTTTTGGGCAGGGCCTCTGTATTATAGTGGTTATGTTTGTGTGTGAGACAGATAGAAAAATTTATAGATAGAAAGGAGGAATAATAAGAAAGTAAGGAACCATTTGGAGTATTGATGATGACGATGATGATGAAAGTGAATATCTTGTTCATGATATTAAGGAGGGAGAGAAAGAGATGGAGGAGAGAAGGTTATCACACTCAATAACAACAAATACAAATATATATAACCTCAAAATAACACGATCACATTCTAACACCACTTATCACACACACACTTCACAGGCGCTGTAAATACACAATGAATAATACAAACACACCACAAAAGAATGAGGAAGAAAAATGACAACAATAAGGCAGATAATTAGCGGTTCTTATGGCATTTGTACTTTTCATATATTAAAGAAACAATGGCACTTTTTTTTTCCTTCCCCGCCACTGCCGTCCAAGTGGAACTAATAACCCGCGGTCATTTATCAAGTTGTCGAGTCAATAAGTTACCGCCAAGCAGGTGTTTTTCTTCAGGAGGGGAGGCCATAAATCGCTGCCTCTGTCCCCCTCCCTTGACAGATTCCTTGATAGGTGTTCATGTGTGTGTGTGTGTGTGGGGGGGGGGGGGGGGGGTGTCTGTTTGGTATCTATTGTAAGTTAAAACCATTCTTTTTTACTGGCATACTTCCTGTTCATATATGCTTTGTAATGGACACCGAGATGCTATGCCGTAATTATTTCATTTTGTATAGACACCCACACACCCACATCCACACCCACACCCACAGACACACACACAGACACACACACACACACACACACACACACCCACACACACACACACACACACACACACACACACACACACACACACACACACACACACACACCATTTACCTCCTATATCATCAACTTCCTACAAACACTAAACGTCCTATACCTGCACACACACGAACTCACGAATCAACCTACGCCTAACCCTGTCCGGTCCTCTTCCCTGATAGCAACACATAAATACTGGGAGAAGGTGCAAAACAGGACCTGCAGAATCATACTTCGGTCCTTACCACTTATGTGAACGCCCAAGCTCAGGCCATATTTCCACGTCTCTCAGTTATCAATCAGAACCAAATGCCTCTCCCTTCATAATGGTAGTGAGATCTCAGTGTTATTGAAGTTATCGGTACAAGGCTATTTTTTGTTTGGTTTTAGCATATTTTTAATTATATGGATGCTTAGGAAAGGTAAATTGTCTTCCTAATCGTCTTCCTTCAGCAGTATACATGATGACAACTGTTGTGATGTTAAGGTATTTATGAATCATCTTTAATACTCTTATACTTTGTCATATTATTATTACTATCATTATTATCATTATTACTATTAAGACCATAGTTATTATTATTATTATTATTATTATTATTATTATTATTATTATTATTATTATTATTATTATTATTATTATTATTATTAGCCCTATTTCATACTCATTCTTTTTATCATCATCCTTGTGTTGATGCAAATATTCTCACAGAAGCCTCACCATCTTCTCTTTTTCCATGTTTTCACTCTATTGTTTCTTATTTCGAGACAAGTCATCGTCTTTTCTTTTCTCGTCTAAATTTGTTTCATCTGGAATAATTCCTTTCATTTCATTCATTTCAGTCCAAAATCCTACGTACTTTCCTCAGTCCACTTTCATTCAACGTTGTACGAATCTGGGTTTTCCATGGACGTTGAATTTTTTTTTATCGGAAAGAGCCGGGGGTGTCTGGTACCCCTCCCTGTCTCCTCCCTCCAGCGGCCTCCAACCTCATCATCCCAAGGGCCTTACGGGGGCAGGGAGGGGCGGATCTGCTTAAAATCGGTGTCGGGAGAATGTACACCATTTCCACTTCCCCTTCTAGCTGGGGAGAAGGCGGTAAGGCGCGGATATCCAGACATTCCCATTGCGCTTATTGTCGCTTTATATATTCGGGGGTCGACTCTACTCCGCTATCTGTATGTGTATTGGTCCTATCCACTTCCTTATGAGTATTCCTACTATCCTACTCGAGGGTATTGGTCCATCTCCACCGTTCCTCCAAATACCCTCATCCCCGCCTCCACCTTCTCCTCCCACGCCTCTGAAAGATTGAGTGAAAGGTCACTTTGCTCAATATTCATTATCTTCTGTTAGATCTTTACATAATAATGATGTCGGGAATCTTAAAGAGAATACATTTACAATTTGCAAGCGTTCTGCCTACACTCAAGGAGAGGCACAAGTCCCCAGCATACTCAGACCTCATGTACGTACATAGGCACGCGCCCAGGTAGCTACACACAGGTGCCATGGACACACCAGAGAAGCCATTATACATGACCCATTTGCATGTAGATGACGAACTAACGCCGGCGTGGCTGTGAGGAGCTGCTATTAAAGGGGACGGTCTGCCGACACCATGAACGCCCGCTACATACCAACTTGTGTGTAGATATATATATATATATATATATATATATATATATATATATATATATATATATATATATATATATATATATTTATTTATTTATATATATACATAACTGAAAAAAGAGAGAAGAAAAAAATTGTGGCGGTAGGTGGTCTCAGATAGTAAGCAATTCGGTCTCAAATTTAACATTGGAACAAAATTTCACACAAGGCCATTATTATAGTGAAGAGTGTTTGCGTAACTTTCCTCCCATGACGGCCTCTCTACTGTATCTCAGTCACCAACTCTGTGCAACAGTTCTGTCACACGTCCACCAGCCCTGTAAGCTACTACTGGGCCCAGTAACTTCATGCCCCTCAGCACTCCTCCATCTCAAGCACCTCAACTCTACGAAACTTGTAGCATATTCTTACACCTATTTTCTCCTCTATCATGATGAATGGATCAACAAATATCAATTCTTTCATGTCTTACATAACGTCCATTCTTTACACGGATAAACAGTGCAAGTGAGCACACCCCCTTTACTTTATTCTCCTCGTTGCACCTTGCGACATTCACGAGAAAATTACGTTTACCTCTGGAGCGGCAACTGGAAATTTTATTTTTCTACCATATTACACTCCGTGGAATTTCATCAGCAATGTGAAAAAAGACGCAACAACGGTACTTTCCACTTAGTTACATAATATCAAGACGGTAAACACATGACTACAGGAATGTAACCCGAGTGGAATGCTGATTAATTAAATTTTTTACAGATACAAGCTGAAAAAAAAGGAGGACAAACATCATCAACATGTATGAAGGAAGTTGAGTGCAGAAGACAAGCCTTAGTTCACCTCTTCCTCCTTCCTCCTTTTCATCCTGCTTCACTTCTGTTCTCACTGAATTACTTACTGATGTAATATGTATGTACTGCTCTTACCTGGACACAACCTGTCGCCTTACATAATAGTCACCTCCATTCTCCCTCTCCCTATATTCTCACACCATTCTCCAGTTCCCGTTAAAATATTCATGCCTTTCATTCTATATTCCTTCTATAATACAGTTTCCCTTCCTTCAATCTTCAAAACAACATTCTCATTCATTGTTTCCTTTTTTCTTCTCCATTCCTATAAACTCATTTCTGTTCCATCACCACGGCCTCTTGCACCACTATCATTACCATTATCTTCTTCCTCTTCCCCTCTCTACTTCCTCATTCTTACCCTTCCGGCCCCGCCTTTATTCATTCCACCCTTTCATCCTCCTCTCCGATGGTGGTGTTTGTTACAGATTACTTCCTTTGTTGTATCAAGAACGCTCCATACTGTTAGGCTTATACCAAGCTGATTGGCCATACACGACCAAGAGAGGATGATATGTGCATTGTGTTACGTTTATAAGACTCAGGCTATTATTATGTATTACCCTTGGTCACAGCAGCAATTACAGTTTAGCTGAATGGGTGAGGAATTGTTGCTTCTTCTTTTTATTACCTAATGTTATGTATCCAGCGGTGGGGGATAAAATATTTCCATGATTTGAACTCTGGTCTCGCCCTTAACTCACCTCTGTCTAAGCTCTTTTATAGTATTGTGTTGATATATTTTGTGGGTAATATACGTGGAGGTATTACTTTGGATCAATTGCATGTGACGAGGAGTACTTGGAGGAGGAAAATACGGAGACAAAAAATCAATAAAAGCAGCATAAGTTTGAGATCTCCATGAAAAAGACAAGCTACACTACCTCACAGTCTGCGCAATAAACCACTTCATAAGGAATTAAACGTCGATAAAAAGAAGGAAATGCCAAGTAAATACGCTTCAAAATGTTCAGCACGTCAACCCTCCTTCTCCTCCTCCTCCTCCTCCTCCTCCTCCTCCTCCTCCTCCTCCTCCTCCTCTCGTCACTCTTTCACCTTATTACCTGATGAAAAAAGAGAAGGGTTCAAGTGACGCTACGCAACTTTAAAGCTTTCATATTTAGGGTTAAATATACTCAAGCTACATCGACGACACGAACTTTATACAACACAAGTGCACGAGGCGTTACTTAGTGTGTATAAAAAGGAAAACAAAATGAGGACAATGTACACCTTACATGTTTTTTTTTTCTTTTTTCTCCTTTTTTTTCTTCTTTTTCATAGGGTAAAGGCTACTTCGGTGCCATACTTGAGTCATATACAATGATGTCTTTGTCCATTAAGTATGTGAAGAAAATATAATAAAAAATTAATTTGATCTGGAGTGGATGGAAGCAAGTTTGAAAGTGCTCATATTTTTTATATAAGAGAGAGAGAGAGAGAGAGAGAGAGAGAGAGAGAGAGAGAGAGAGAGAGAGAGAGAGAGAGAGAGAGAGAGAGAGAGAGAGAGAGAGAGAGAGAGAGAGAGAGAGAGAGAGAGAGAGAGAGAGAGAGAGAGAGAGAGAGAGAGAGAGAGAGAGAGAGAGAGAGAGAGAGAGAGAAAAAAAAAAACATAAAATAAAGGGAAGGGAGAAAATCGAGTGTTTCTTTAGTAGTTTAAAATGCTATATACTCTTTCAGATAATTTCGAATGTTTACAAAGATGATAATGATATCCTTTAATATGTAAACACAGAGACTTTAGCTGTTCCGCTCTCTTAAGGCAACCGATTACTCTTTATAAATGCCAAACATCATAATTATACTGTCGTTCATAGGGAAGCCGTTTGCACCTCGTTTCCTGCTACCCCTCATCATCCTTACATCTAACGATTATACAACAAAGACACCTATTATGGCTAATGAGAAGCTCACAGGCGCTGAATAGTTTGGCGTAGAAACAGCGGCGCAGAATCAGTTGCGTTGAACTAGGCCATCCCCGAGAGAGAGCGAGTGAGCATACCTGTTGTCATGTGTGTATCACAAAATAAGAAACTTTTAAGATGAGTGATTGCCTGTTTCATCAGTAAAATTATCAACTCCAGAGATAGTTTTTTTTTCATCAAATTTTAGCTACTCCAGTAATATGATGGAGAAGAGAATTGGCAAATGAATAATGAAACCGGAGGAGAAGGGGGAGGAGGATGAGGAAGAGGAAGAGGAAGAGAAGAAGGAGAAATATGATATCATAAGGCTTCAAAAGATGGGGAAAAAACAGAGGAGGTGGACCAGAGGAGATAAGTATATGGTACAAAGAATTAATGATTGAAGAAGAAAAAAATCAAAACGGGAGATGAGACATAGACGGTAAAACAAACTACGCGTAAATGACAACAACAGCGTGAAACAAGGGCACCAACGGGAGGAAATTAGCATTGTCTCATTTGCATACTAAACGCCTTACTGCCGCTAAATGGAGGAGCCGCGCATGAAACACCTCAAGTTAATTAAGTCTGATGCAGGTGCAATGTGTTTTACCTGTTCAAAACCTCCTCCACTACTTTCCTACTTCCTTCTCCCTCTCTTCCCCTTTCTCCTGCTAATCTAACCTCCTCTCCCTCCTCTTTCTCCTTCTCACCCTGTCTGCCTATGCTGGTCTCCCTCCTCCTCCTCCTCCTCCTCCTCCTCCTCCTCCTCCTCTTCCTTAACCTTCTACAACCTACTTCCTCTGTTTCATTTTCTTCTTCTCTTCCTCTCTGTCTTCACCTTATACAAGATTAATGGCGTTACATAACTCTGATGAAAAGAATAATGCCGATGGGAAGTTGTGATAAAGAAAAGGTCAAATTGGGATTGTAGCTTCGTGGTTAGTACTTTGTCTTGATCGATGGTTCGTGAAAGTGGGTTTGTTGTTGCTGTTTTTGTTGTTGTTGTTCATAATAGAAATAATAATAATAATAATAATAATAATAATAATAACAATAACAATATAATTCATATCCTGTTATTGTTTTAGCGTTATGTTAGTGTTTTATATTATCAATGTAATAGTAGTAGCAGTAGTGTTGGTGGTATGGTATGGTAGGGTTGTTACTCCTCCCGCTGGTGTTAGTGTAGTGTCGTGGCGTTCCAGGATTGAGTTTCAACTTTCGTCACCACCAGTCAGCGTGTCAATAGCAGCAGCAGCAGCAGCAGCAACAGCCACGGCACACAATCACGTACATCCACATGACTCAAATGCCGTGGCCCGTGAACGTCCTCGTGTGGGTATTGGATGTACAGGACTGAAACATGTCACGGGAGGGTCAGTATCAGCTTCTGACAGACACACACACATAGAGAAAGAGAAAGAGAAAGAGAGAGAGAGAGAGAGAGAGAGAGAGAGAGAAGAGAGAGAGAGAGAGAGAGAGAGAGAGAGAGAGAGAGAGAGAGAGAGAGAGAGAGAGAGAGAGAGAGAGAGAGGTGGCTTAGGATAGGGTGGGGGAGGGCAGGTAGTAGGTGAGAAAGGTAAAAATAAAATACATGTACCTGCGCTACTGGATAAAACGTCGTGATTAAATTAAAATATGGACCTAGTTTAGCGGCGTTCCGGGGAGCCATTACAGAAATTGCTGCAGCCACGCCACAGCCTTGCCTTTGGAGGGAGTCAATAGAGGAGTAAAAATGAATAAAAAGAAAAAAAAATAATACACATATACTATGATAATGATTTCGACCATTACCTAACTAAAAAAAAACATAAAACATATTCTTTCTCTCTCGCTCTATCTTTTTATTATTTTTTTTTCTCTCTCTCTCTCTCTCTCTTTCTCGTTAAGGAGCAACGATTACGTAAATGACACATTACCTCAATGGATTAATTTACCTAATGCAAAGTCAAGTTTAGAATATTCCTTCTCTAATGCAGCCTATTTATCTAATTCATACGCTAATTTTCTTACTAGTTTAGGCTTAAGCTCCTTGAGACGGCTAATGTGTGTACGTGTATGTGTATGTGTGTGAGTCTGTGTGTGCGTGTGTGTGTGGATGGGGGGTGCTGGGTGGTGGAGGGGTTGTTTGTGAGAGATGTTGGTAACTTTTCACATTAATCAATCTCTCTTGATTCATCAACCAATCAATCAATCTATCTATCTATATATATTTATCTATCCCATCTTCTCCATTCCTCCTTCCGCGAACACCTGGGATCAGCTCTTCTGTCCTTCGAGTCAGCAAAACATTAAGTGGTTATCAGAATCCAGCTACCACGACTAACCAGAGCCAAGTGTCATCACAGGTGGGAGGTGGAAACTCTGTATACTGAGAGAGAAAGAGAGAGAAAGAAAGGAGAGAGAGAGAGAGAGAGAGAGAGAGAGAGAAGAGAGAGAGAGAGAGAGAGAGAGAGAGAGAGAGAGAGAGAGAGAGAGAGAGAGAGAGAGAGAGAGAGAGAGAGAGAGAGAGAGAGAGAGAGAGAGAGAGAGAGAGAGAGAGAGAGAGAGAGAGAGAGAGAGAGAGAGAGAGAGAGAGGAGAAAAAAAGCTGTGTGTAACTGTAATGCTGTTCTGATCGGTAATTGGCGGATAATTTAAACGCAAATCATTAACTAATTACCCGTGTGTTTGTGTATGCGTATGTGTGTGTGTGGGGGGGATCACTATGTCTATTTCCCTGTCATTTTATCTTTCAGGCAATGTGTCCTTTTATATATGTCTATTTGCCTATCTGCCTATCTATCTATCAGCTTATATCTGTTTTATGTCTATTTTCACTTATGTATATCTCTCTGTATGTTTATCTGCTCGCCTCTCTGTCTGTTTGCCTGTCTGTATCACGTGTGGAGCGATATCGTGATTGGTGTCGAGTTCTAAACAGCCGCTGAAAAGCCACCCAATAGTATCATTCTAACACACAGACTATCATTATGATAAGTCATCAAACACCGGACGCCAATTCTAAATCATACGGGACATTTAACACATCAGCTCTATTTAAATTGGGTTGGGCGGGGAATGAGGCGGGCGAAGAGGCGTCAAATTAACGAATACTCATGTTTCTCCGGCTATCAACTTGCCCAAACTGCGCCTTTACGAGTAGCACACACGACTGTAAACACAAACACCTCCCACACCCCCTCCCCACACACACACACAAACACATACACACATAGACATAGTTACAACTACCACCATCACCACTATCACTACACCCCCAAGCTAAACACAAACACTTGATATTTACACAAGGCTACACCGGAATGCCACTCGCCTCGCTGTACATACGTATATATGAAAGGATATATCTATGCACTCACGCATACACAAGCACAGAACTTTCATCGTGCCAAACATAACAATTTCTAATGTTTCGGTCGAGGTGCGGGAAGTCTTTGGTAGCGGGAAGAGCCAGGTGGTAGTGATGGTGGTGGTGGTGGTGGTGATGGTGGTGATGGTGTTGGTGGTGGCGGCGGTGTTGTTGTGGGAAGGGAGAGAGAGGGAGGCGTCGGCAGCAAGAGGAGCATTCTAGGTCAAAGCAACGCTCACCAAAATGTTACGAGTAATATTCTTGGCGCGGCTATTTTAAGGTGTATATTAATTTGAAGGGAGAATACATGATAATGTTGCGAAGGAAGCCGCCGAGAACACTGGGAAATGGAGGGAAGGAGGG
>JAXIVD010006054.1:22500-25775 GCA_036785275.1 Cancer borealis
TAATCAAAATAATGAAAGTACAAAATCATCACACACTTTAAACACACAAACACACAAACACACACACACACACACACACACACACACACACACACACACACACACACACACACATGAACTAGTAAAATTAACAAATTATTTTAAGCTCATAAATCTCCCACAACTACTATGACGGTTAGGAAGGTGATGGGCGGCTTTAAGTGACCTGAATGTTGCATGAGTGAAGTGCTTGAGGGAAGGAGAAACAGTAGGAGGGATGAATGGAGAGACAGAGGGAGTGCTGAAAGGGAGGGAGGAAAGAGGCAGGGAGTTTGAATGTCATATGAGATAGAACATGGTAGGATGGTATTGCTGTAGGAAGGCCTGGATAGAGAGAGGGAGAGAGTTAGCTCGCAATAAGAAGAAAGAGAGAAAGAGAGCAAGAGAGAAAGAGAGAGGGAGAGAGAGAGATAAAGAGAAAGAGAGAGAGAAAGAAAGAGAGGGAGAGATTAGTTTATTGAACAATGAAGCAAAGAATATATAGTGTCGAGTCTCTCTCTCTCTCTCTCTCTCTCTCTCTCTCTCTCTCTCTCTCTCTCTCTCTCTCTCTCTCTC
Organism: Cancer borealis; assembly: GCA_036785275.1. Classification (NCBI taxonomy): domain Eukaryota; kingdom Metazoa; phylum Arthropoda; class Malacostraca; order Decapoda; family Cancridae; genus Cancer; species Cancer borealis. The sequence continues at coordinate 23,095 of JAXIVD010006054.1, forward strand.
TCTCTCTCTCTCTCTCTCTCTCTCTCTCTCTCTCTCTCTCTCTCTCTCTCTCTCTCTCTCTCTCTCTCTCTCTCTCTCTCTCTCTTTCTTCCTATTGAGAGCCAACTTTTTTTCCGGATATCGCAGGGCGGGGGTAAACCTCTTCCCCGGAGTCATGCAAAACAAGCAAAAGTTTTCCTGACTGAAGCGGGATTCAAGACCTGCAGGGAACCATCATCTAGAATGTGTGTGTGTGTGTGTGTGTGTGTGTGTGTGTGTGTGTGTGTGTGTGTGTGTGTGTGTGTGTGTGTGTGTGTGTGTGTGTGTGTGTGTTTGTACCACACTGTTTTTTTTCGGAATTGATTTACATTTGCAGGTTGTGACAATAATTAAAGCTGCAAGAATAAGCCGAGAACTTTTGGAAGAGACAAAGTTATTTGCTGGTGTAGTTAAAATGTTCAGTAATTTTCCGTTAGGTAGGCACAACCAGCAGTAAAAAGGAGTCTAAATGTTTGGAGTTAGTCAAAGCGAATGGACAGTTTTTGGAATGTATTGGTGAAAAAAATCATAGCTAGAAAAAAAAATGTCACTGAAAACTTTGGTGAGGAAATGTTTTATTGGTTCTCTCGATCAGTAAACTTTGGTAAGCTGATATCGGATAGACCCTTGAATGGGCTTGCCGGGAAAAATAGATGTGCAACGAGTTTGGAAGTCACACACACGCGCGTACATACATTCACACACATACATGCATACATACAAAAACACACATACAAATACAGGTGCAATATTGCAAAGCTGAGTGTGTGGGTGTGTGTGTGTGTGTGTGTGAGTGTGTGTGTGTGTGTGTGTGTGTGTGTGTGTGTGTGTGTGTGTGTGTGTGTGTGTGTGTGTGTGTGTGTGTGTGTGTGTGTGTGTGTGTGTATGTGTGTGTGTATGTGTATATGTGTGTGTGTGTATGTGTGTGTGTAAATGTGTGTGTGTGTATGTGTGTGTGTAAATGTGTGTGTGTGTGTGTAAGCGTATGTGCATCTGCATGCCTGTGTACCTATTTGTGTATTTATATACTACGTATGCATGCATGTATGTATGTATGTATGTATGTATGGGCGCAGGTATGTATGTACGTATGAGTGTATGTATTATTTATATGTATGTGTGCGTACAGCTGCACTTGAAACGTTCCATTGTGGGAACGAACGTTTGATTATCTTTATGTATACAATGACAGAATGGTGACTGAATTTTTCTCTTATTTCAAAAAGGTTTAGGAAGATTGTTTCATCATTCATTGCATCAACACAATTTTCCACACAACTATTTCAGTCAAGTGTGTTCAACGAATTTTTACTGTATTTCGTCATGGCCTGGAGCAAATCCCAACGGTAGTTTAATATGAAAATGTATATATATATATATATATGTATGTCCTCACGTCTCGGCAGCTTTCAATATGTCAGGTAAATTGGACACTTCCTGCATTTTTCACTCAATTCAGTGGCGTAACTTGCGCTACACGACTTCCATTGTTTTGGGACCACAGAGTAAAGCTATTTCTTTCAACACTCCGCACGCGCTGAATCCTCAAACTCCTCTCCTAAATCTCAACATCAACATCCGCTTTTCCAACGCTACTTTTATTTTATAATCGTCGAAACTGTTTCTGAAGTCACTAATCCCTTGACTCCTCGCCTTTAGTACAGCTTCCCACACAACACTCCTTTCCTATTGGTGTTTCTATATTGTTAAACTTTCTGGTGCTGTTGTGTATTGGAATAACTTTTACTTCATATTTCAAAGCTAAGAAAGTCTAAAACACTCGCTCAAATATTTATCTGACTTCATATTACTTCCACTGTATCGGCGGGGACGTAGTATATGTATGTACTGGAGGTTCCTAAGCGGTAAGGAGGCACGGCTCAATGCCCTGCTTCAAGTGGATTTATTCTCCTCTGATTCAGTTGACGTTCACCGACACTATCGATAGAGTTTCAAGGTTTCCAGTTACTCGCAACCTTTAGTGTGGCTTTCCATCTGTTGAGATACGGTAAGTAGCCTAGCATTATACATAAGGTGATAGTGTGAGGGAAAATATATGAAAACTCTGTATATATATATATATATATATATATATATATATATATATATATATATATATATATATATATATATATATATATATATGGAAGGTACGTACAGAAAACTGGGTTGAATTTGTGCAATTAAAACAGAGAACAATATATATACACTCGAAATGGCTGATTAAGAGACATACAAATTGAGTTAAATTTGCATGCAACAACAATAAAAAAATAACATACAAACAAAGCAGTTAAATAGTCCTTACAAATCCACAACGTTGTCATTGCAATTATCAATTAATTAACTCACTAAAAACAGTACACGTGTTTTCATAAGCAACGGGATTAATAGCGGCGGTGGTGATGGTAATAATGGTAGTGGTGGTGATGGTGGTGACAATGACCATAGCAGGACTGGTGTAGGTGGTGATGGTGATACAAACGATGGATGTAGTGGTGGTGCTAATGGGTAGTAAGGGTGGGTGTGGGCGTAATGTGAGGTGAATGAGGGAAATACAACCAATAATGTGGAAGATACTTATGGAGGAAGTCAAGTAGAAAACATAGGCGGTGGCGGAGAAAAGATGTATGATAAAACAATATGAAAACAAACAAACTTAT
>JAXIVD010006055.1:0-25769 GCA_036785275.1 Cancer borealis
GTTTCACAATCAAACAAAATAAATAACAAATAATAAATAGATAATAATAGGTATTTAAATAAAAGTGGCGCGAGATGCAGGTAATCAGACGTGGCGCGTGGCAGAAGTGACCTTGGAAATGGAAGGGCCTATACATAGTTGTAAGTATCTGAAAGTGCAAGTCTGCCTCACCATATAACATAACTACCATTATCTATTTTATTCTTTTTCCATTAGGAACTTATTCCATCACCAATATTAATAGCTAATATAAAGTCAATCGCTAATGATAATGAAACTCACATTAATATCAATTAAATGCATATTATAAAAGTGACTCATTAATTTGATAAATACATGTCCCTGCATAAAACCGTTGATAATGGTGGTAGTAGTAAGGGCAAGGTAGCTTTTAATCAGCCTTTATAACAGTGGCCGGTGCAAGGTGTCTGCAGTATAGACGTAACAACTCAAGGGTGGTGATAGGTTTGTGCGAATCCTATCATCCCCTTTACTCACGCACCCTCTCCACATCACCTCTCCTTTCACCTTCACTCAAGCCACAATCACAATTCTTTTTTCTCTCCTCCTATTGTTACTACTTTCATCTTCCTTCCAAACAATCCACTTTTCTTCATCCATGTAGTATGTGATGGATGCCAATGAATACTTTTATTAATGTATTACTGTCTCACTAGTCATGTTATAGAAGATGCATCCGGGAATCCCTGTTAACTACGAAACATTTCAATAAACAGGAAAGGAAGATAGGGAAAGGAAACTCCAATCACTGAACTTCAAAGGCTGACATTTTTTTAAAGCGCACCTATAGCATTATCATTTAGAATTAGAAAAATATTAATAATTTCTCCATACTTCTATCATTAAGTTTATTAATACATATGAGATGATGTAAGTAATCAATAACCATCCATGTGTTGTAACGAGGAAAGGAACTCGATCCTATGTCAGCGAGACTTTTGAGTTTCCTATTACGAGGCAAAGAGAGAGAGAGAAAGAGAGAGGAAGATTTTCTTGTCATGGTGAGAGAGAGATAGAGAGAGCAGCAGGTTGTATCCGTTAATAGTGCTGTCAGACGGTTATCAGTAGGTTAATTGCAGCTAGATGTGGAATTAAGATGAACGGAGAGAAAGTGGCACCTTGCAGCGAGAGGTGGAAAGGTTAAAGTTCGATCTGTGGAGTTGCATTGCATTGCAGGGCCAGAAGGTGATTTGTTGTGGTGTTGCACTTGTTGTGGTGTTACTCTGCCGTGTTGTGTTTGACAGGTGAAGGAAGGGACATGAGGTGAACATTGGAAAGCTATTGACGAGTGTTCACTAATAACTAAGAGGTAGTTTATTCGATTGGGGGCTAACTAACTACCTAGGTGTTGCAATGTTTTCGTGTGCAAGCATATGCCATAGTGTTGTTATATTTTTGAACGTGGCAGTGCAGTGTTTTGTTTGAGTGAACTGAAGTGTAACAGTGGTAAGTAGAAGAGAAAAGTCATGACTTCCGTCCCACCTAGTTATGTAAGGCCTAACTAACTAGCCTTTATCATAGGCGTTATCTCGGATTTGTTAGTCTGTTACCTGCTACCATTCTACCTGGCTGACTGTATCGGTAATCTTGTGGACTTCACTCGTGTCATTAGAACTACAATGTGAGGAATGGCCACTGTTATGATATATGGTGTTAATACTAAGGTGAACAACTTTAAATTTGCATGTGTACTAATATGGGTCAAGATCGAATTAGGAACTCCTCAATATGTGGCTTCCTACGCTTCATTATTCTATTGCATAATGTCTTCAGCAGCAGTATCAGCTAGTGTTCAAGTTGGATTGAGGGACTGTAAGCTTCACACAACAGTATTGGACACAAATTTTACTTCTATGCTTTCCTTGTCAAAGTTTAATGAAAGAAGGCAGTATGAAGCACCACCACCACCCACATGCAATACATACATGAGATTGATGGTTTTATTGCAGTTTGAATCAATGCACAACTCCATTATTCTGAACTTACAAATCTTTAGATACCATTTTGGAATTTTTTTTATTATATACATATCCTGGGGCTAATTAATTCGCTATCCATTTCTCTCGTGAACCATTATTTTTTTCAGACCTTCTTTCCCCCAAGATATTAATAATTTACATTGAGAAGTAACATAAATGCAAAACACATCAAGACTTCTCAGAAAAAATAGTTTTGTCCTCGTGAATAATGAAATAACGATACGGAATACTGATAAACAGAGGTGAAGTTTCAGGTGTGGCCCACCCACTGGCAAACCACCAATCCTCCTCCGGCCTGCTTGTTTACGATTCTTTTTGAAATTCCATGTAACTTTTCCCAAGCTAACTTAACCTAATCTTCAAAATCTTAGTCGACCTAACCTACAACCATAACCAAGGGCGACCAACAATTTCCTTCCACACTGCCTATTATTGATGTTTTTAAAATTAGACTAAACTTTCCTAACCTAACCTAACTGGTATTATTATCTTAGTAGGCTACCAGAAGAACGACAGTTCTTACCTGTATTATTGCATTGCTTTGTTGGTGTTGTCGTCAAAATCTTTGTCAAATTTACAAGTGATCTGCCAGATAGGAAAGTGACACCCCTCACATGACAGCCATGGCGACAACTGACATGAAATTTTGATTTATGCTTCTTCCTTGGCAAGCTTTTCTTCAATTGATCAATTTTCAATCTAAAGACAACAGTGCCAATGACAGTCTAGATTTAAACACTTGCACACTTCATGATAAAATGCACGTATAGACATAATGCCATTTGATGGCTTAAAACTCCCCAGCCGAGACCCTTATTTGTTGAATGTTGTTATTCACAGGGAGAGTATTTGCTCCCTCCTCATTACATGATAATAAAAACTAGGTGTTGTCGGCATTATTATAAATTGGTAGTAGGTATGAATAGGATGAATAGGAATATTAAAATTAATACTAGGAATAGGATTAATCAGGATGAAAAGATCTATGCGATGATTCAGATAAGAATCGTCAACCTTCTTATAACCCACTAAAACAATAATAGCAAATTCACTAGTATCGTATTGGAAAAGAAAAACATGGTTAGTGACTTTTTATAATAATATATATTTGAGTTACTATACTCTGTTCATCCAAACCTGAATCAAGCAAACTGCACCTCATAGGCTAGTGCTGTAAGCTCACAACTCTGAAATGTTCTATTATTAGGATTATTTTGCATTATTCCTGTGGTGGGGGCTACAAAAATTCTACCACTTCGTAAAGGGTTTGGGAAGCCCTCCTCTGTATTCGCTCCTTTGAAAGACAAGGCACAGAGGGGAAGGATAGAGTAATGTCTCCCTGAACCCTGGTGTGCCTTGTCTTGGCTACCCTCCTCTATGGGGATAATAGCTTGTTATATAGATGATTATGTTTTATATTGCTTTCACAATTATGCCATTTTATCATGTTTAATAAATATTCAAAAGCAATACTAATCACAGAATTCAAGCCTATCATATAAACTAATACATTCTAATGAATAAATGGGTCAATAAATGCACCGCTGACACTCATTTACTTGATGTCAAAGTAGGGGGTGTTTTTATCAACTTATTTATTCATTAGAATCTCTTCATTCTTATGATTGATTGGCTTGAATTTTGTGATCATCATTATTGCCTTTGAATATTTATTATATGATAAAATGCTGTAACTGTGAAATCAATGTAAAAAATAATTATTTATCTATTTATATAATTTGCCAACATCCCCAAAAAGGAGGGTAGCTGAGACAAGGAACACACACACACACACACACACACACACACACACACACACACACACACACACACACACACACACACATGCACTCCTCTTACTTGGCCCCTAAAGGAGAAGAGATCGATCTCTCTGACTCCAGCTACATGGGGGTCATCTATAGATCATTTCCTCATCAAGGCCTGACATCATAAGGTGGTTTATCCTGCCACTTCACCCACATGACACTCTCCCTCCCTGCACCTGATTTTTTTTTTAACCAATCACAACAGATGTGTTACTTTATAATAATTTATGGATAATATTTGCTGATAACTGATAGAGAACCGAAAAGTGTTCATGATGTTTCTGTAGGTAAGAACGATCATGTTAAAAACAACAATTTTCTTCCTGGGAACTCCACAGGGATGGCCACTACAGAAGTCCTCTTTCCCTTGTTCATGCATCTTATAATTTTATTTCTAGGTCCTTCTTCTTGACTTCATCCCATATCTTCTTAAGTTTGCTAAAAATACTTCCCTTAGGATAAATTCATGGAGACTTTCATTAGTTTCAACTTGCAGTCTCATAGAACATTTCGTAGGAGTATGACTTTGTATTCAGAACTCAGCTTAAGATCCACTTATTTCCCTCCCAGATGACTCATGTGTAGTGACCAGCAGTGTCAAGTGTTGGTGCGAGGTGCGGCCACTTACCACCAAGAATGGACGCCACAACAAACAACCACAAAATGCCCAAACAGAAAAAGAAAGGGAAGCCTCCACCCCCTCCTGGATCTGAGTCGGTAAGTTGAGCTTTGTGCTGTTGCTTTAGTATTGGAGTATTATTACAATAGGAAAACTATCATGATGCTAAACTGATTCTATCACTTTACTTGATTATTAAAAGTTGTGTTTGTTGTTTAAATTCTGTTGAACTGATTTTTTATGAACCTTAGCTGGTTAAATGGTGTGTGGATGATGATATTATTGATGTTTAGTTCTTGATGGTTAGAATTGCTAATGGTTTTTTATCAGTCATGATTGTGAATCTTGGTGCAGATAGTGGAACCATCTATCTATATACAGACAGTGGAACCATCTATCTATATACCCATTAACCTGCTGCATCAGATGTTTGTTGGAGTCATCACTATACTACAAGTTACCCAACAAACCTCTATTGGGCCCTTCACTTTTTTATTTATTATGTTCATCATTGTCTCAGCATCATCAATGAAAAAAAGATCAAAGCATCACCTCAATATATGATTCAAGCGCAAGATGATATGTGAAATAGTAATATTCTTACACAGGGTAATATTTTTTACTCTTTTGGGGTCCAATGCAGCAGCAATTTTTTGTCCCACTTTTCCATCTACAGTAGGAATAAGTGGTGCAAAGATGTCATGTGGTATTTTTATTCCTATATGAATGCTTCATTAATCTGGACATGCTGGAAGACTGTGGAGGCATATTTTAGAGAAAATAACAATTACAGTGTTAGTTGATAATATTGTAAACATACACCAAGATTGCCTTGTGGCTAATTCAAACCAAACATACCATCCATCTCTTGTGGCTCCATTGTAATATGGTATTGGTTGTCTGAAGCCAATGATCCTATGCACATTGAGCATGTATTATCCCAATAGGATCTCATTTCAAATAGGTGAAGCCATTAGTGAGTAAGTGGATAGTTCCTAATTGGTGTCAGTAAAGGTCAGGGTGGTAGGATCTGCAGGATACATCATGTCCACCTCGGACTTAAAAAATGTATAGTTGATTATGCCTCCAGACTTGCTGTGATGATTATTAATTGTTATATTATAATTATTATATATCTTAAGGCACTGAACGAGGTTTGATATGTAATGCTTTGTTAATTATTCATTCGAAACCAGGTTTCTTTAATCTGAATGAGTATATAGATCATAATCCCAAAATAATCCCTTATACTATTAACAAGTACTTTTTGTATATGTTCCATTGTTTAATTAGCATTGTCATTTCATTTGGCATTCTCCTCTTTTTAGATTCTCTCTCTCAGTTGCCTGTTTGCCTCAGTAAGTTTTGACCTGATGGATGGTCAGGTATTTTCTGTACTCAGACTCAATTATATCACATGTCTAGCAGTCAAGAATTGTGCACCACACACACAGGTGTTTGACACTTAATCTGCACAATATTTTTCTTTCATGAATTACAGTACAGTACTACTAATTAATTAATTAATTGTTTAATGGAGAAATTTCTCAGTAAGCTGAAAGCTGAGTATGTGATAGACATATCTTTAAAACTACTTAATCTTTTATCATCAACAACAGGCATGTTTCGTAGTCTTGCAGAAGTTAAGACATTAGCTTTTCCCTTTTTTATATCCCTTCTGTGCTATTTAGCATTGCTGTCACATCTCTGTCTTGTTGTTAGCTTCCACAGTGAGGATAAAGCTAATATTTTGTATGAGGTCAGGGTTGTATCAGTTTTGCTATCTTGTTCTATACAAACATGAAGAAAAGCTAATGTGTTTTCTAATTAAGGCTGTTTCAGATGTCGTTTATGCTCGAATTCAATGTTTGTATTTGCCTAGATCAATTTGAAACATGTCTTAGAGTACCATAATATTGTGTTGGTTTATCACTGATATTTGATTTAATTAGTTTTCTTAGAAAGTGTTTCAGTCATGTATTTTGGCACAGAAAAAACGCTAGCATTCTTTAGATAGTGGATGTGTGTTACCACAGTGTCTGAAGTACCTGATAATGTGTATGGCTTGAGCTACATGTCAGCATTTGATTGTGTTATGGACTCTTATATTTATTACTGATATTGATACCTTATATTCACTACATTGTATTGTATAATCTATGATACAATCTAGTGGTTCTCCACCTGGGTTACGCACACCTTTTAGTGGTACATGAGAGAAATCTTCAGCTGTAGACAAGACATTTTATATTACTGTACAGCAAGGTTGGAGTAATTATGCTCAAAGACAGATGCATTAATATGTGGAACAACATAGATATAGGAGTGGTCCATGATAAGAATATTCAGGAATTTAAAGCCAGGCTGGATAACAGTATATATTGTGATGGGACAGTATAAGCAAAGCTTTTCCCTGTATACTACAACTAAGTAAATGCACACATACATACACACATGCGTGCATGTCTGCATGCATGTGCCCGCCTGTGAGTGCAGACATATATACACACACTTATTCACAAAAAGAGACAAAAAAATATGTGTGGGCACACGTAAACAAAAATTAACTTAACACCACATGTATGCACTGTGCCTCCACATAAAAATACAATACACACATACACACTGAAAGATATGGTTGGCAAGAAAATTTTCATATTTGTCCAACCACATGAACGGGAAGTATAGACACTGTAGAGTGGAGATGGTGTTCATTGGAAAGGGGAACCTCTAGAAGTGTTACAGGAATGGTTACCCAAAAGTTACATACCACACTGGCTAAGCATTACTCACATGACTCTTTGATCTCACCTACCCTTCCTATGTAGAAATGTGGGTGTGACCCCAGCCGCCAAATTGCTTGGTGTGAATTGCATTTGGGTTATGCACTATTTTAATGTTGAAAATAGTACATAATTGGTTCTTGAAACTAGGGTTGACTTCACTGCACATTCTCATACAATTGATGGGCCAAGCCTTATGAGGTCACCATGATGAAGTCACTTTCCTCACTTTTAGGAACAAATACACTTTCCTCCCATTGACATGGTTGCCACCCATATGGAGACTATCGCAGTTACAATTAGATTCCAGTTACATTATGGAAATTAATTATAATTACAATTAACTATCATAACATTACAATTACAACTTTGTTCATTATTGATTATATTTCAGTTAAATCAAATAACTTCAACCCTGCTGCACATCTGTTTTAAAGTAGTGAAAAAACTGGTTTTAGAAAGCATCCTGAACTGATTGATATATGGTAGATTAATTGTGGTCTTCAGTCTACAAAAATAGAGCTAATTATGCATTAACGAAGATTGAGCATGCTATTTTAGATTAGTGATATGATTAGTAAATCATACATACCATATTTTAGGTGGAAGTGTTTAATGGGTAAATGGAAGAAGAAAGTTAAAAATCTGTGTTCATGTTTATACATTATTTACATCAAGATATTTAACACACCTTATATATCTAACAAGAAGGCAAGTGGTACTGGTGTTGATGTGTGATGAAGGTTAATTATTGAACTGTGTTGCAGGACCAGAGCATTGACACCAACAGTCTCTCAGCAGAGTCCCAGGAGGCTGGACGCTCACCCAGTTCTTCCCATAAGATCAGTAAGCACTACTTCCTTACTACTCTTATTATCCTGATTTATGTACACGTCCAAAAAAATTAATTTGGGTTTGGGTAATAAAACCAAAAAAAACTCAGTGGGTTGGGTTAAGATAAAGTTTTTTAAATCCTCGACTTTCAAGCTTTTCAGCTCAATATAACTTCTATGACTTCTGATGTCTGCTGCTTATATATATTTTTTTCACATTAACTCACTCAATCCTCAATTTTTGCCACGCATTTCAAGTTTGACTAAATGTGGCAGAAACACTATATATATGTACTTGCATGCTTCATATTTTCTTAGCATGGTTCTAAAAGGTCAGCAAACCTCACTTAATAAAGTATTCATATTTTGGAAACCAATTGATAATTATATAACATTTTCAACTAGTCAATTGCTTTATTTATTTATTTGTTTATTTATTTATTTATTTATGTATTTGTTTTTTGTGAAATAATTATAATATCTTGAACAGTTTATTTCTCCTCATTGTGTATTCTGATATTCTGATACTAATACCTCTAATTCCAGCAACTAAGAAAGGAGAATGGGAAATCTTGGAAGGACTCAAACAAGGACAGAGATTTGATTTGGTTCCACGGAAGTTTGAAGGTTTTCTGCTCAAGCGACGCAAGTGGCCTCTAAAGGGATGGCACAAGGTAAGGAGTGTGGCACAGGAGTGGAATCCTTCACATATCACATTTTAGAAAAGACAGCCCATTCTAGTTCATTAAAAAAAAAAAAATTTGTGTGTAAATGCAAATATATATCTCAATAGTATATTGTAAATGGGAATCATCCTGTTATATGATATATTCCTCGTTTACAATATTCATAAACCTAACATTTGACAAGTTAATTTTAGCCTTTATTTCTTTTATGGAGATTTATGATTTTAGAATGTAAAAAGTTTCACAAATAAATGTATGTTATATCTTCTTGCAGAGGTATTTTGTGTTGGATCAGAGTGTACTGACTTACGCCAAGTCTATTGGAGACTTGATGCGTGGCAAGATCTTGGGTCGGATGGACATTGGAATGTCTGTTATATCTACAAAAGTTCGGCGGCGACGCATTGATATTGATGCTGACACCTTGATCTTTCACTTAAAAGTAAGTTTAAATAATTTAGAGAGAACTTGGCAATCAGATACCTTTTAAATTTAAAGTTTTTTGCAGAGTACTTTGGTTAGCTTTTACTTCTATATTTTGTCTTTTTGAACAGTTAGACATCAGACATAATTAAATGGGAAAGAAAAAATAGAAATAATTTCCTAGCAATTGATAAATAGTATGTTACATAACAACAAATTAATTTCAGTGTAAATCAAGAGAGGTGTACCTGCAGTGGGTGGAGCAACTGAAGCAACATAGACTTCATAAGCAGCACCAGATCCTATACAGCAAAGACCAGAATAAACTCACCTCTCCCACCTCACCCTCGGATGACTCGCCAACAGGTGGGAACTCATGCACGGTTTTCTCATCATCTGTTACCGGATAGGATAGAGTGAATGAGTCTGAGTGATGACTTGCAACACCCTAGCTCTATCTTCTTGAATACTTGCTTCCTGGCATTTTTGCTTGCTGTCAGGCACATATATATTAACACAGCTGCCTGTGAAGGCCACATGAAATTTCATTCTGATTTTTTTATGCAAATTCAAATTCAGATGTACCAGCTGTGAATGTCTCCATGTAGCATGATGTAACACCAGCGGCGGGGCACAAAAGCAGTCATCATTTATAATCTTTTTAGATTCAATTTGATTTTATTGTTTTGTGTCTTGTAAAACTCCATCACATGAGAGCCAAAGAGTACATGAACACATGAGAATCTTTCCCCCTCTTTTTGTTTATTTATTATATATTTTTAATTCATGGGTGACGGTTCTATAAGCTAAGTACTTTCTACTTTTTTCTTGTTTTGTGGGAATAAATGTTTTCTAGAGAGGCATTCTTATCCCTCTATACTTGTCCATTTCAGTAACTTATTATAACACTTTAAGAACACATAGACATCCTTATGTGTTATGTGCTAAGAGTACAATTGTGTTATTATTTTTTTCAAATTATTATTATCTTAATTTGTTTTCATTTAGCTAAGTTTTAGTGTCCAGTGTTTCTCTTTATGTAAAATGTGACCTTTTTGTGTGTTGCATCAGACTCGTTAGTGCCAGGAGGGAGGACATCACTGCCAGGATCATTGCCAGGCTCCCACCCCGGCACCATAGGCAGAGACGCCAAGACCAGCACTGGCACCAGTCTCACAGGAGCTGCTGCAGGTATTAACAACTTGTTACAAGTACTGTTGTCACTGTTATTATCAATAATGCCCCGCTCATTATAGTATTATGTATGGTTTATTTCATCTTGGATATAATTAACCTTATAATGTTTATAATAGAATTATCATTTGAGTTCAATTATAAAAAAAATTGTAAATATAACAAGAATTCTAATTTAACATATAGGAGCCAGCAATACTTACTTTCTACCATGTTGTCCACAATTATCTTTGTAAAATGTTTTATACCTCAGTAGATTCACATACATGGCATCTAGCATAACCTCTCTGTAGCTTCCCTTTCCTCACAAATGCAGGATGGTACTAAGGGAAGAAGCAAAATTGAGTAGATAGTATTATCTATTAAACCAAATACATTTTGTGGAAGCAGAAGTTCCTGTGGGAATGATTCACTGACCCACCATTTTCTTATTAGTTTTCTTTTATGATACACACGGAATATTGAAACAGATTCTAACTTCCCTTGTCTATTTATCTATAAACCAGGCTGTTGTCCTCCTCTCCTAAAGGGGAATAGTAAAGACAAGACATACATACACATACACTTCTCACTTAGCCCCTAGACCCTCAGAGAAGAGAAGTACACCCCGCCCAAACACTGTATCAGTTCTGGTATGCAAATGGCGATCGGGGCGGGGGTTGTCTCTACAATAGGGTCCCAGAGTTTACCATTGCCACTTCATATTTAACTCAAACCTTCTCCCTCCCCACACCTGATATGATTTAAGTGTTACACAAAATGCACAGGAACTTGTTCCAAAGGTTGTCAAGGCTGCCCTCACCACTTTCCTTGTAAGATGGATAAATACAAGTTTATATATATATATATATATATATATATATATATATATATATATATATATATATATATATATATATATATATATATATATATATATATATATATATATATAACATAAAGAAAGTTTAAGTCAGTGGCTTCAAAGGTACCGTTGTGGGTCCCAAAACTATTAGACAAAATTATTGATTATCAGTAAGACTAATGGCATTATTAAATATTTTAATTTTTAATCAGAAAGTCGTGAAACTTTCACAGACCTGTCAACTGTGCATCAGATGAAATGAAATCTGAGACATAAAGACAAAACAATTTATAGGATGGAATGTATGCCATATTTGGTGTGCAAAATAATATTCACATCACCATATCTTTGCCTCCAATTTTTACAGAGGATGAATGCAAATTTCAGAAGTAATTTGGAACTTTGTAGTGAGTAGTTCACGAAATGAATAATAGTGTTGCATATCTTCACAAAGCCATTCTTGTGACATCATATGGTCCAAAAATTACAATGCAAAATAATTGTATTAGTTATGAAAATGTTATACTATTCACACAAAATACTTGTCTGTCATTTGGCTAGCAATTGAAAATATGGTATTAAATATCCATCCACGTGTGCTTCTTTGACCTGAGGTGCTCCAGAAAGTAATAGAAAATGTTCAACCTGAAGAGTTGAACTTATGACACAATTGTCCCACACTCATTCTTCATAGTGGACACTCATCCTATTCTTCATTAAGAATCTCAACAAAGAATATTAATACCATTTTATTTCAATCGAATCAGCTTTTATAAAATTAGGTGTTCTGAACAATCTCTGTCAAATCTTCTTCTCCACCCAGATGCTGACCCCAGACAAGGGCCTTGTTCTCCTCTGAATGGAATTTGCCTCTCATGTTGGGGGGGTTACCACTCTCACAGCAGTATGAAACAGGGTAGAGTCAAAGGCTATTCATATCACCAACACTACTTGAACTGTCTCTAGTTTCTGATACCCTTACAGTGCTGCATCTTTTGCCACCATCTGATACTGTTTTCATGAATACTGATCATCTGAGATGCATGTTCCTCTCTCATGCAATTCTGTTTCACTCATTGATACTGACTCATGCATGGTCTGTGCATTTTTAGTGCAACTATGAATCATATGAATTACTTCTTTATCATGTATGATTTATTCCACTTGAATATTCCAACAGACTGCCTTCTCATGTTTTCCTCTTTTATACTATGCACTTGAATAGTTAAGAATAGAGAACAGTAAATCCTTGCTCTTATGGACTTGTTTTTAGTGGATTTCGGATATAGTGGACATGTTTGTGGGTCCTCCTTCTCTATCTGAAACAATTACCTCAGCCAGGACTCATTTACCAGTCATCTACTGTATTTACTATCATGTAAGATTCATATATCTCCAATGTGTCTTCTGCTTTGTACTGCTCTACATTTTTTTCCTCTTTCAAATCCCACGACATCATTGCATCAGGCATAGTACTTATTCTTATGTGTACAATATTAATTTCCATAATGCTTGCATACAAATATTTTCATTCTTCTTAAACAGACAGTCTTCTGTTTTTCTTTCTTCATACATCTTAAACCTTTTCTTCATAAGGGGAGTATCAGGATATAACAAAAAATTGATTGAATTCTGATTTGGCACTTCTAATGCCTTCTTTGTGGACATATTTTTAGTTTTGTGTGCTGCTTCAGGGCTGCCTCCATTTCAGTAAGAATATGCATACTTGGATGACCATGCCCTTCTATTGTTTAACATTTCTTTTATACTTGTCATATGTTGCCATAGATGTTGCAAGATATTATAATATACTCAGCAGGAGCTGGGACATTGCGTTCGTGGCTAATGGACAACTCTGGGGTGGACCATTTGACCAAAGAGATTGCCACCACACAGCACCACGTCCAACAGTTGGCCCGCCTCCTTGACTCCATTGAACACCAGGATGATATCAGTGTGAGTACATGTCATACTTAGAGAGGTCATACTACTTTATTTTCCATATTTACAAATAATCCAAAGCTGTTTTCTTCTCCTCTATACCACACACGTTTTTCCTTTATATGCAATAGAGACAACTCATTCTGTATGTGTTTAATTTTGGGACGGAAGAGTTGACACACAGATTGGAACATGTCATAATGTTGTACGTAACTCAATGTTCTAATGGAATAGGTTCATCTGAAAGACATATTGTTTCTTGAAAATCCCAAACTATAAAATATGACAAGATTTTTATTCACATATTGGATTTGTAATTTTCAAAAACATTACCCATGAAGAGACAGACAGATCTATATACATTTTTCTTCTTATGTTGGTGATATTAATAATTATATATATAACAAAGTGTTGCAGTGGGCATGAGGGTAAAGTTTAATAACCTTACGCAGCATGGTGAGCCAGCAACACCCTCTACAAAATCAAGGAGAAAGTTCCGCCTACGTAAACACAAATCCAGCAAATCCACCAGTGGAGAGTTACCATTGTCTGCAAGTCCAGGCAAGGCAGGACCGGACCAGGTGGATGCTGCAGTCCCATCTCTGGTAAGTAGATGCGATGTGTGTGTGTGTGTGTGTGTGTTTTTGTCCATGTGTTTTTTTTCTTTTGTCTGACTGGCTTTGTACATCTCCAAGGTCAGGACAAGTGACTTGCATTTTACCATATAATCTTTTTATTAAACAATCATATATATATATATATATATATATATATATATATATATATATATATATATATATATATATATATATATATATATATATATATATATATATGTATGTATATATATTGGAAAAGGAGAAAATGGAGACCTCTGGTGTGGATGGCCATCATGAGGTTTGTGTCAAGGCATCATAATAGATAGATGAATAGACAGCTAGTTTAATTGACAAACTGTTAAACCTAACATGTAAAATATATCTCAATATTTGTGAGCAGTCCTCTTCATTATTCTTAAATGTTATTTTCGTAATTGTACATAGTTATCCAAATTCTTCTTTGTTCATAAATAAGTTATTTGTTAAAGGTTTTATCACTTGATATAATTGCATGAAATTTTATGGTCCAAGTTTATGTTGGTCTAAGCAATGGATTGCAGTAAACTCAAGTAGTTAACTTGATATCTCCTTGTGTTGTATTATATACACAGTAATTTTCTTTTTATTTTGTATTTTAGAATCTCATATGAAAAACCCTTTTAACAAATGCCTGCACATCTGGCTTTGTATTATCTTGGGACCCTGTGAGGAATTTACTGTTACTAAGTTATATTACTTTGAGGAAGGTTCTCCTTTCCCTTGTTTTCACTTGACTTTTCATCCTTCATAGCATCCATATTGGTTCTGGAATGAAATGGTATGTAAGGTCCTTCATGAAAAAAATAATTTCAAGAATTTTGAAAAGGCTTTTTGGTTACTTATTTTTTGAAGAATATTGCACACTAGTCTGATATCATCACATTTACATTTAATTTAGACAGCCTGTAGCTTAGTCATTGTGAACTGCTACCTAGGGTGTTAGATGTATTTTTCAGTATTTTTTTTCAGAATACATATTACTTTTAATTGCATAATACAGTCGGGAATACTAGAACAAATAGACTTTACTATGATTTATGCTGTCACAAACCGTTTTTATTAATAAGAGTAAGATGCTGTATTGAATGTGTAGGAATACTAGCCAGCCACAGTATGCAGTGACGGGTTGGCACAGCAGCTTCCTGGCGTCCAGAGTCGCTGTGTTGTGAGTTTCCTGCCAAACTGGGCTGTAGTTTATTCTCATTGGCAGGAACAATTTTTTTATGGTAGTTCAGCATTTCTTTGGCAAATATTTTTTAATTCTATTATTTATTTATTCATTTATATATTTTTATATATAATTCTGATGGGGCATGAGCTTATTAACTTTGCTATTAGTTTGTTGACACAAACCAGAATGATTTTAGATGAAAGAAGACATTGATGATTGGCCATAAAACTTGGTGTTTGTTAATTGTCATCCAGGTGTTCCCTCAGAGGTTGAGTCATGGCCATTCCCTGACCCCCTGACCACTCCCTGTATCCCATCCTCTCCCTGTATCCTTCATCCCTCTCTCACTTATTGCTCAGGTGAGGTGAAAAGGGCTTGGCTAAAAAAAATTCAGTCATGTCCATTCGTGACAAACACTGCACGCATGAGCATTTTAAAATGATGATAAGTTTCATGTGAGCTTCCCTGAACTACCAAATGTGAGACTTAAATACCCCGTGTAAATATGCAGCCTTTACATATTAGATTATGTGAACTCTGCTGTTAGTTGACTGAAAAACTGGTCATAGAGAAGTTAGAAGGGCACTTGTTTAATGTTTGTTTTTTAATACTATTTTGATTAGTGAACAAACTAAAATACTCTATTTACTAGTTTACTGGCTTTGTAGACATTAGTGAATCCTTTTTAAGATACTAAAGATGAAAGTATGCAACTATTATTTCTAGTGTGTTGAAAAGTTGGATATATCTAATAAGACAATTGGAAATCTTTCCCATGCTGGTTTGAGGTGTATTTTAAAGTTTGTGTTTGGAGGAATTTAGGGTGTGTATGGTATAATAGGAGTGCCTGATGATTGTGTTAGGAGACTAATTGTTACTGTCTAGTTAACTGGCATTCAACTACTTACTATTCTAGGTAAACAAGGACAGAAGTATCGGAAAAAATATTGTTATAATTCACATGCAGGAGATTTAACCCGTTTTAATGCTTACTGATGAATCTCTTTTACTGAGATTAATGACTTTACTGATAACTCACTTTGAAAAATTTGTCTGGTCCTAATATGACCTTAAGAGTAAATGTAGACTTACATCATAATCCACCATAATAATGCCATTGGTTATTATTGACAACTTGTTAAAAGGTGAACTAGCAATGGAAGATTTCTATTGAGGACTTAAAATTTAGAATCCGTGTATGTAAGCCCCAGGTGAATCCTGCCATACTTGTTCTCACCTTCCTTCTGTGTCTAGCAGGCTGATGGCAACCTATGTGAACTGAGACCCCTGAGCAGCAGCAATCCCACCCTGGCCATGCATAATGCTGGCTGGCACACCTCTGTTTCCCGGCCACATAGCTATTCTGATGCCTCCACGGCCATTGCTGGGGGAGTCCAGCCCCCAAATACCCCCTCTCCCACAGCTCAGGCACACCACCCAGCTCCCATCCCACCCACCATCACACTGTCCATGGAAAGCACTTCACGAGAAGATTTCACCATCCTAGCTAAAGAAGGTGAGGGAAATCTAAGAAATTAGGTGTTTTATACTCTTGTTTAAGTGGTCGACCATTTAATCATCGTGCATTTCACATCCTTAATATCCATAATTCCAAATCATTATTAAAGTTATTGCTCTTCAGTTGTGAGTCAGATTGGACAAGTGTTGCGGGGACTCCAGACTGAGCGTGAGAAGCTCCGTCAGGCATTGGAATCAGAATCAAATCTTTTGGCGTCCCACAACACCACTGCTATCATTGCTGCTCTCAGAAACTCTCTCAACCAGGTAGGACAACTTCAGATTTTGGCAAATGAGAAATAATTATTGTATTGTTTTGGTGTATAGTGCAAGGTAGGTTAGAGTTTTTGTGAGTTTCATACAAATTCAAGTTGCCGTTAAGGATAGTAGGATAAAGATAATAACGTGTCCAAACAAAATAGTATGGAGCAACATATACGATGAAGATGATTTATATTTTGAAAGTGTCCATTGATTCTTCCTTGTCCCAGGCGCTGCAACAAAATGCTGAGCTTCGAGGACGTTTAGCCAGGATTCACGCTGACTCTGATTTGTCTGAGATATCTGTGCCACCATCTATGTCTGAATTGGTAAGAAGCATATGCTGTTGTGTATACTAATAGGCATGTGATGGGGGAGATAGGACTGTGGTTGTGGTTGTGATTGTGGTTGTGAGTTTACTCATGATTATGGCCACTGACTTACTTACTGCATTCTTAGGTGTATAAGACAATTTTTTGTTTTCCTTTTTACATGTTATACAGAAAGGCTTCATTTATGTTACACCTCCCCTCAAGTTCTCTCTCTCTCTCTCTCTCTCTCTCTCTCTCTCTCTCTCTCTCTCTCTCTCTCTCTCTCTCTCTCTCTCTCTCTCTCTCTCCCTCTCTCCCTCCCTCTCTCCCTCTCTCTCTCTCTCTCTCTCTCTCTCTCTCTCTCTCTCTCTCGTTATTTTTGATGATCTTAACTTCATTCGTAAACTCCTTAAGTTTCCCCTCATTGCAGTACATACTCATATCTAGCATGTGTTTTTCTTTTATAGTGTTGCCAATGATGTTGCCTCACACACTAATGTTAACCCTTAATTTGCAGTTTTACATTTTTGAAACTTAAAATAAGAGTGCAGCATCAGACCATGAGTTCTTTATACCAATTAAAAATTTTACTGTGTTCATTGACAAAAGTCTCCATGTCTTTCCAAGGAAACTATATGTATACCATTGGATCACTGCTATTGATTTACTGTCATTGTTGTACTTCAGAGTAAGAACACAATGAATACAGACAATATTTGATATACCATAATTAAAAGTTCATAGCTGCAAATGAAGGGTTAATTTTGCTAATTATGTTTTATCATAATCTGTTATATGTTTAAAAAACGTATTTTAAGGAGTTATTTTTATTTGCACTCTCATATGTGAGCTAATTACTGTAACGTTTTCTAATTTGGTGCAGCTTCACAAGTCCCTTCACACATCACTGTCATATGAAAGTAGCTCATGCTTCAGTGCCTCAGAGTATTTTGATGCTGCTGATGCATTTAGTGATGCAGGAGGCACTGACACCAGCTCTGAGGCCTCATCTGACAACAGCTCCTTTACTAGTGAAGCCAGTGATGCTGGCACCGATGCTCACCCCAGTGGTAAGTGTAGAGTGTCCTTTGATGACGACTAGGGGCAGGCTTGTTGTGGATCAGGTGTCAGTTGGTGGCAGAGGAATTCTTGTTCTTGTTTGTAAGAACCGAATATTTGTTGTTTCCCCTTTTTAACATCCTACAGGGAAGAGCAGGGATAGGGCAGCGGGTAGTTCCTAGTGAGGAGAGGTAATGGAAAGCTTACCTTGTACCTGGTAGGGATAAGTTGTTAGCTTATTTATTTTACACTTATTAATGACAAGATGTTTGTATAGACTTATTCTTCCCACTTGATTATCATTTAATACTCCAATTCATTATACTATTCTATTAACTGAAAATGTATGCTTTACTCTCATATCAGTTGAAAAGGTGAATACTCACACACACACACACACACACACACACACACACACACACACACACACACACACACACACACACACACACACACACACACACACACACACACACACACACCCACCCACCCACCCACCCACCCACCCACCCACCCACCCACCCACCCACCCACCCACCCACCCACACACACACACACACTGTCCGCTAGTGTAGTGGTTAGCGCACTCGGCTCACAACCGAGGGGCCAGGGTTCGATCCCCTGGGCGGACGGAGAATATTTGGGCGAGTCTCCTTTCACGTGTAGCCTCTGTTCACCTAGCAGTGAGTAGGTACGGGATGTAAGTCGAGGGGTTGTGACCTCGTTGTCCCGGTGTGTTGTGTGTGAGTGGTCTCGGTCCAACCCAAAGATTGGTCACTATGAGCTCTGAGCTCTTTCCATAGGGGAACGGCCGGCTGTCTCGAGAGAGACCAGCAGCAGACTGTGACAGTGAATAACACACACATACACACACATGCACGCACACACACTGCTCCCGTTGTCCAGTGGAACAACTCTCATTTGTCACCCAGCATGGCATGGCATGGGTTAAAACTCTGCTCAAATCACTAAGGATTTTTCACAGACAGGGAATGGTTACTGTCCCCCTTGAGCAAGGGGATGGGGGTGTGTGATGTGGGAGAGGTCTCAGCCTTGCGCAAAGATCTCTCTGTATGAACTCTGAGCTCGTTCGGGAGGGTAATGGCTGACGATCAAGAGTCCATCACATGATCCTCTTGGTGATAGTGAATTACACACATGCACCCTTGTCTCCTGACATTTGTGAGGGTTTGGGAAAAATCTGCTTTTAATTGATTTCCTCCTGTATCCGGGGAGTCACAATCTGAACATCCATTATCTGGACATTGCTACTATCGAAAATTGTTTATTTATTTATTTATTTTTATTTTTTTGCCACTGTGGCAGTATTGTAACCAATGAGGTTTGACCTAAGTGCATTTTAATTGTACATGGGCAAACCTTGAGTGTTGGTAAGAGTAAAACGAGAAAACATTCAGGTCTACCACTTCCCTCAGGAGTAGATCAACCAGCCCAACTCCACCTTGTGGTGTGTACTATTAGTATATTCAGTGGAGTCAAAATGATGCGAAGGTGCTGCTGAATATTCACCATGGTTTTTTTCAGACTTTTCTGTTTTTGTTTTGACAATTTTAAAACAGTTAAGTGCAGCAGAGTACTTAAAAGATCAAAGATTCAATTAAGGTTGTATGTCTGAATGCAAATGGTTTGAAAGATGCAAGAAAGAAGAGAATGATTGTTTATAGTTATCTGAAAGGTAGAGTGGTTTTGTTGGCCTGAGAAAAACCCATCCGAGTGTAAAGAAAGAATTAAATGAAGATGGTATGTGGGAAGGTATGGTTGATGGGAGGGGTGTGGACAGAGTTGGATGAAAGGTATAAAGGAAGAAGGATATATTAAGAATGTAAAAGAAGGATGAAACGAGTGATAGACGGTAGTAAAAGAAGAGCAGATGAAAACTTTGGAAGATGAAGAACAAAAAAACTATTAGAAGGAAATTATGGATGAGAGGAAAGGAAACAAATGTGAGCAGTGAAGGGAATGAAATGAAAGATGTAGATGGAAGGATTCTGAGAGAGAAAGAGGCTGTTAAAGGAAGATTGGTAGAATAATTTTAATCTAATTGGGGAATGCATGCAGGAATGATTGAATGAAGTGAATTGACTGAAAGAGGTTTGCCAGCTTCATATCATAAACTGAGTGTCCCTCAAACAAAGCTCAGCACTGTGATAGTGAAATGTAACCTCAGTAACATCCCCAAGTGATAGACAATGAGAGGGAAGGAGTTAGGGAAATTAAGAGGGAAACACAATGATGAAAAACATAAGTTACAGTGGACGTAAAGATGATTATATGAGGTATAGACCCTTGCCTCTTTGGGTGTTACAATTTTAAAGCTTAGGCAACAGGGTTAACAGGTTACTGAGCATACTCAGTGAGTCCACATTTAGCAGTATTGTAGTCGCTGTATTACTACTGTAAGAAAGATATGTTATCTATTAATATATTCCATGTTTCATCTGTGAGTTAAGTAAGTTTTCCTTTGATAATGCTGCACAAGAACTTACTGTACATTTGCCTTGCATAAGTATGTAGACAGGTGTTCATCACTGCAAATTTCAAGAAGTGTAGATTTATAGTAACTTGACCAGCAAAATATTAGTCTTAAAATCTGCATAGTGATTTCAATTATAGTAGAAGTTATTTAATTTAGTGGTACGTTTTGTAGTTGTTTGGCCAAATTAGATTGTTGAATCACCTGCATTATTCATGTAAAACAGGTTTCGCAGAATGGTCAAACAGAAACTATCCTTGTTGAGCATTTTATGATAACAAAGTAATGACAGTCATGATACGTATTTACAAGTTAACAAAGCATTACATAGAATAAAGGCTGTCTTGAATAGTTTTGATAGTACATTTAGTTACAAGAATCAGCTGTTTACCACCTGACCTTGCCATTATCAGCTCTTCAGTGTCCATTTTTGTGGCCTATGTTTGCTTAAGAATTTTCATAATTTGTAAATGAATAAGTACCGTTATTTATAGAAGCCTAATACCATCCATTATTTATAAGTAATGTGCCTCAACACACACACACACACACACACACACACACACACACACACACACACACACACACACACACACACACACCTGGAGGAAACAGATAGAAAGTATTTAATATAAGAAAAAAAAGAAAATGGATATTTGAGGGGATACAGAAAATTGCGATAAGAAATTTACCTGAACGACCCAAAAAAGTACAACTTTCCTCAGAGAAATCTAGATAGTTGAAATTGACAAAAAAAAGAGGTAATAATTGCAAAGAGTGTACAACATCTAAAGGAAAGACTGGATAAATATAGATACGGAGACAGGACCACACGAGTGTAGCTCAGGCCCTATATAGGTAAATACACACACAAAAATAGGGTACAGCTTTCCCCAGAAAAGTATAGATACTTGGAATGGACTGAAAGAAGAGGTGATGGTGGCAAAGAATGCAAAAAAAAAATTACCAACAAAAAAAGAAACTTAGGAATATCAGCAACATCCACGGCCTTGGTCAAGGATGTGAAAGTCACATGAATATTATTATTAGAGTTGAAATTTTATTGCCATCATATTCAATGTAGTTTAATAATGTTCAATTCCCTTACCCCAATGAGTTAACACATACGTTATGTCATTATTTTCATGCCATTAGGCCACTTTACCTTATAGCAAATGTGGATTAATTTCTCCATACATACATACATGGGGAGGCAGTAGTCCAGTGGCTAGCAGTTGGGCTTATGAACTTAAGAGTCCTGAGTTTGAGTCCTGGTATCTGTTTGCCGCTTTTCTTGGGTATTACCACCAAGTGGCCAAAGATCACCCAAATGCTGCCATAACACTATCCTCAATGGGATTTGCAATGTTATATGCATTGAAGAGCTTTCGTGACAGCACGCAGCCTCTCTCAACAACAAAGAGAATGAAGAAAAATGAGGCGTCACTTTAAAAAATCTAAAACCTGTGCTACTAATGGACGGAGGCCGACCACCTAAAGAGAATCTCCATCAAGATGTAGAAGGGAAAAAAAAAATCAAAAACATCATCTGTAAACCAGTAGTCTTCAGACTACAGAAATCCAAGATTATTAGGAGAGTTCGTGGTTATTTATTTTTAAATCCAAAGAAAAACTAATGTCATTTTAATGAAACTTGTGCCACCAGACTATGCTTAACACAGTCTGTCCCTTCATCCAGGAACATATGACATCACCATTACAAATGCCCTATCACCCACATTTCTTGCAACATAAAACAGTACATTCATAATGACAAGCGCTTTAGTCTGTAATATGCTACTGCTAATATTCATTCTTACAATATGCTACTGGCAATAATAAGTGGTGTGGTGTGCATCGTATAAATCCATAGTGAACTTTAGAACCAACTATAAACAGTGTAGTGGTGCAACAAGTATTAGAAATGTGTTGTTGGCATGTCTGTACCAAAAGCTTGGAGCTTTTTGTCCAGATCACTCTTGTGAGATGGAAGATAAAGCTTTAGAAAATAAGTCAAAAGAAACTTACTGAAATGTCATGTCAGTTGTATAGTCAATTGTTATATCAAGCTTATGATAATGTGAAGAAAAGAAAAGGCATGTGTGACATCAATTTACATGGTGTCAGCAATTATAATCCTTGAATGACATCATCAAATTGTCAGTCAATATTACTTCATTTTGTGCAGCCGTCAGTCCCATTGTTGCTCAGAGGATATCCAGTTGTCATTCTCGGATTTATCTTCATTGCTACAAATTCAAGGTTAACATAGGCATTTCAGCATTAAGAGATGAACCATAGAAGTGTTTATTTTCTCTATATCCGATGATTCACCGAAGGCTAGTTTCTTGTTAATTGTCCAATCTACTCGTATCTTCTATCCTTTCCTGAAGTCCTCAATGTGTCCCTCCAGTTGCATCCAGTGGTCAGTTTGGTGATTCTTTGTTAACCTCTTCATCCTGTCCCCCAGCTCTTTTTGATAATGTATGAGCATATCCTGTCACAGAATATGACTCATACTGATCAATTGTTTTCCCTGTCCACTCTTCAATATCTGATCACCTTTGATCCTCATTTTCCTCAATAGTATTTTACTTGAGTGAAAATTTTCATCTCACAACTATGAACATTTTATTTATTTCAGTCATGCAAGAAAAAAGATTTTTCATGTTCTTAGCATTGTTCAGGAGTAAAACCATTGAGTCTTGTCTATTAAATATATTTATTGATGAAATACAAATATTTGAAATGAGATTTAAAAACAAAAGTAGGAAACATTTGACTCACTGGTTACTAATTGAGCAAGTTGGTAACTCTTGACTGTATTACAAATTAATCTTATAATTGCTTAACAGATGCGATATATATATATATATATATATATATATATATATATATATATATATATATATATATATATATATATATATATATAGTATATATATAGTGTGTATATATATATATATATATATATATATATATATATATATATATATATATATATATAGTATATATATAGTGTATATATATATATATATATATATATATATATATATATATATATATATATATATATATATATAGTATATATATAGTGTATATATATATATATATATATATATATATATATATATATATATATATATATATATATATATGTATATATATGTATATATATACTATATATGTGTGTATATATATATATATATATATATATATATATATATATATATATATATATATATATATATATATACAGTATATATACAGTATATATACTGTATGTATATTTGTATATAAGTGTGTGTGTAAAACCACTTATTACAAGCATAATTTTGATGCCTCCTTAGTTGGCATAGTTTATATATATATATAGTGATGTGTGAATAAGGCATAATAAACCATGTCTTCCATTGTATCTTAGAGTGGTGTGTCCAGGCAAGCAACTTGGTGCTAATCTTCACTAACTTGTTTAGTACACTGATTATCCTTAATGCCAAAAGTCACATGTTGCAAGCATTCAGTGTCTGTTTTTAGAGGTTATGCGCATCATTTCCTCTGAAATATAGAAATATAAAAATATCAAAAGATTGTTTCCAAAATTTAGTTTTCGCATCAAAGAAGTGGGTACAATTAATTGGAAGTGTATGTTACATATACAAAAGAGAAAGGATATATTCAGTGCACTAATATCTTGCTGATTTTATCTTTGTCTGTTACATAGCTAGTATTTTTCTTTGATGTGGTTAAAAGATATGCTCTAGGAAAGTTATGAAAGATATAATTTTGAAAGAATTTTAATAAGGCTCATATTTTAGTTTCATTTGGAAGGGGAAAACTATTTTAATTGCCTAATTGAAGGGCCCATGACAAGGACTTTTTCCAAGGCAGTGTAGAGTACAAGAGGTTAAGTGGGTGGTGGCTTAGTGCCGTGAGTCTGTCTTCCTGTGTAGTCCCTAGCGCCTCGTGGCCAATCCGAGACGTCATGTATGGTGCATAGAAGAGCAATTTGTTTAGTGAGTGACAGGTTATAGTTGTACAAAATAATGACAATAAGCAATAAAAACAAGGTACTCTTAGTGTATTCTAATCCTTATTGCTGATAATAATACTTTAGGAAAATAATGAGATATAGTTTTAACACTTCCTAGGGATGGCAATACTTTTTCATCATGTTCTCCTATTCTCTATAGTGGCTGACAGTGAGGATGTCAGTAAGTGTGCTTAGCCGTGAATTCCGTAGTAGCTTTGCTTGATTATTCTTGTGTGTGTTTTGCAGCTACTGTAGCCTTTTTTTATTATTTAATCATCAGTATTAATTATATTGTTTTATTTATTAACTTTTTTATGAATTACTCCCAAGAGTTATGAAGGGCACTGCTCCTGCACATAAGGTGATGCCAGACATCCACTTCCAACACTTGATGCTGTTCCCTGCACACTCTTGCTCACTGGGATGCCATGGCTGGTTATCAGTACTTGTCCAAAATATCACAAATTAATCATGACAGTGACCTATTAAAAAGCACTAGCACTAGACTCTAGATTAAAAAGTATGTTGGTCAGTCTATTGAAGAAATTTGATCTTGTAAAAACATATTTACTGAAGTATTTTACACCATCCGTAGAGTCCATTCTTCCAAGCTTGGGTTAACACAACAACTGCGTTCATCTTGGACACAATGTTTATTCCATACAGCAAAATGCTTTCATGAGCACGGGTTATGTATAGTTTGCTTATACTATTACCACAAAAATACTCTTAAGTTATAAGTTTTAAGTTTTGTCTTTCTATAGTCTGAAAATTTGTTATATTTTGTAGGCATAACATTTTGAAAACTTATGATAAGTTTGATGTAAATGTATGGAAGTAAATTCAAATTGTCTTATTTTTAAAAGAGAGATATATCAAAACTAGTAGTATATAAAAACATACTTGATAATTACACTGTAACTCTAAGTAGAAAATTGAAGCCGGTGTCATGTCACTCAAACCCAAATTTTATATATTCACCATGCATGGTTATGTGCCTTTCTCTCTCCACATTTTCTATCTCACACGTTTTATCAATATTAAGAGCAATTATTGAGGCTTTACCTTATTGCAGTACTTTTATTCTTTTACTTTGATTAGTCTGATGCCTAATGTTGTAATGAGAGAATCTTAG
>JAXIVD010006056.1:0-12500 GCA_036785275.1 Cancer borealis
GGGAGAGAGTTAACGTGGCGTTTCTCACTCGAAAAGACGAAACACAGCAAAATACTCTCTGTGATCAAGTGTTTCTGCAGGAGGAGGAGGAGGAGGAGGAGGAGGAGGAGGAGGAGGAAGGAAGAAGAAGAAGAAGAAGAAGAAGGAAAAGAAAAAGAATTAGGAGGAGGAAGAGGATTTTAAAGGAAGAACAGACAGCAACAGTCCTATTGCTTCGTGTGGCTACAATAACACCACAACATTAACATGAGAGCGACAAAAGGACAGTACAGTGGAAGGCTCCTCCCCACCCACCCACCCACTCACCCTTCCCTCCAGCTAAAGTTGACCGGCAGAGGAAATGACACCATGTAGTACTATGGAACTTGTATTGTGAGATGTAACGCGGGGAATGTATTGCTATTATCTATATTATTGTTTTATCTATGTTTTAGCAAGGAATACAATCTATTACAACCTATTACAACCTATTACGAGTCTTCCCGCCAGGAGTCAAGGGATCGAGGCACCAGCTGTAACGTAAGAATTTATTGCTATCACTGCTGTATTATCTTCGAGCGTGTCATTGGGAACAGCTGCCGCCTGTCAACGAGGTAGAGTGAAACAGCTGCAACAGGTGGAGGAGGAGAAGGAGGAGGAGGAGGAGGAGCAGCGTGAACCCAAAGCTGAATATTGGAAGCTTCGTTCTGTTTCGTTCATTCCCATTCGAATCGCGCGTCCCACGGAGATGAAAATAATCAGAAAAATGACCCCAGATCCGGTTTTATTTGATCGTTTCGGGATTCGCACACGCCCGCGAGGAAATCAAACGAATGTAGTTTACTGAGAGGATTAATTTTCTCTTCCCCCATTCAAGCTTCAATCGAAATAAAGTATGAAATAATATGAATCCGTTTCACTGCGGGGTTCGTTTCCATAACTATTCGAGCGAAGCGAGTGAGTGAATGAATGAGTGAGTGAGTGAGTGAGTGAGTGAGTGAGTGAGTGAATGAGTGAGTGAGTGAGTGGGTGAGTGATTGAGTGAGTGAGTGAATGAGTGAGTGAGTGAGTGAGTGATTGAGTGAGTGAGTGAATGAGTGAGTGAGTGAGTGAGTGAGTGAATGAGTATTTTCCAGCTTGAAATCCTCATTATGAAGATTCCATTACCAAAGGAAGGAAGGAAGGAAGGAAGGAAGGAAGGCAGGAAGGAAAGAAAGAAAGGAAGGAAGGAAGGGAGGGAGTGTTAAGGAAAGTGCTGTGTTATGCTGTGTGATCTTAGTGGGAATATAATACCAATTTATTCATTTTTTTTAAGAGGGAGAGAAAGAGAGAGATTACGTTAATGAAGCCACAGGAAGGGGAGTGAGTAACGAGGTTATGAAGGAATGAGTGAGCTACAATAAGGTTTGCTACATTATGAGGTGACACATTCAACCTCATATTCTTCCTCATACCCCCTCATACTTTTTTTCCTACTTTAAAAGGACACTGACTAAATTATAACGAAAAAACGTATACAAAAAATAAAAATAAAAATCCCGTTTGTTGCCAGACGTACTATTACTACGTCACTCGCTCATTATATCAATTGTTATCACTATCCTTTTCACTGCCTTCACCAAAACATAACGAAACAATAACATCATTATAAAAGGTTGTGTAATGCAGTAAATTGGCCTAAACTTTACTCAATAGAAGCATACCTGAGTTCTTAGATTACCTGGAATTAAGCTACACTCATTTGAAGGTCGTTATGGTGAGTTTACCTGGACTTAATTGGCATTACCTGTCCAACCTATACCTGTGTGTGTGTGTGTGTGTGTGTGTGTGTGTGTGTGTGTGTGTGTGTGTGTGTGTGTGTGTGTGTGTGTGTGTGTGTTTTCCTTTCTGGTATGTAAATGTTGTCATAATATTGTTGTTGTTGTTGTTGTTGTTGTTGTTGTTGTTGTTGTTTTATGGAGTGTAGTTTTGCATTGTTTATATTTCATTTGCACTCTCTTTGCTACATACACACACACACACACACACACACACACACACACACACACACACACACACACACACACACACACACACACACACACACGCACACACACACACACACACACTCAATCCCCACAGCCTCCTATATCTTTTTGTATGACTGTGTATATTGTGAAAATCCTCATCTTACTTAATGAGATTTCCTCCTCTTCCTCTTTCAACAACAACAACAACAACAACAACAACAACAACAACAACAACAACAACAACAACAACAACAACAACAATATCTGAGTAATACACTTCCATTATTCTTCCTTCTTTTCTCTTCTTCCTTCGTTATCTTCCTCCACATACATTCTTCTCCCTCTCTATCTCACTTCATTCTCTTCTTTCTCTACTACCACTATCTCCTCCTCCTCCTCCTCCTCCTCCTCCTCCTCCTCCTCCTCCTCCTCCTCCTCCTCCTCCTCTTCCTCCTCCTCCCCTTAAACCCTTCTCTTCACCTGTGTTCATAAGAGTTTTCACATCGAGAGAAAATTGCAAGTCGTCTGTTTGATTGTTTATGTATGTGTGTGTGTGTGTGTGTGTGTGTGTGTGTGTGTGTGTGTGTGTGTGTGTGTGTGTGTGTGTGTGTGTGTGTGTAGTATTTTTTGTTATGGAATGAAGTTAAATAATTCTAATCCACTAATAACAACAATAATAATATAAATAACCAAAAAATTTTCTCACACAAAAAAATAATAAAATAAATTACCATGCATGTTATTTGTGGTCAATATTAAGACGTGACTGTCCCATCGTCCCCCTTCGTCTACCCTAACATCCACCCCAACAGTACTAGAATTAATTAATGAGGAATAAGTATTTCCCACATCATTATAAAATTTCACCTGTCGTGTAATTAGACCCCTTCCCACCTGAGTCACACACCTGTATCCTCCTTGATAGCGTTATTACCCTCATTAAGACTGCAGCTTACCTTACCTTACCTTACCTTCCCACCCTCTCACACTCAGGTAATTAAAAAAAGTACACACACACTCCTTACCTTTCTTGCAACACTTAAAGGGAGGGAGAGGAGAGGGAGGGGGAGGGAGTGTGTATGTATTTGTATGTGTGTATGTGCGTGTGTGTGTGAAGGGAAGGCCACATACACACACACACACACACGCACACACACAGCTCTTAACACCTGCAAAATGAGTCTAATGAATGCCAAGGTAAGGTAATTGGACCAGACTCGTGCTCTTAAACAGGTGTTGAGTCCAGTTCTGGCGACGGTAATGAGGAGAGAGAGAGAGAGAGAGAGAGAGAGGAGAGAGAGAGAGAGAGAGAGAGAGAGAGAGAGAGAGGGAGAGAGAGAGAGACAGAGATTGTTTGAGAGAGAGCAGGTGTTGAATGGAAAAAGAATACAATAATTACACTTGCACACGTTAGTTATTGTTGTTTTTGAGTGTTGTTTTATGACTTTACAGGTAATTAATTATTCTCTCTATCTCTCTCTCTCTCTATCTTTATCTATCTATCTATCTTTAACACACACACACACACACACACACACACACACACACACACACACACACACACACACACACACACACACAGAGGAGAGACGAGACGGTCTTGACACAAATAACAAGACATTACATTTCTGAGGATGACGAGAGAAAATATGATGCTTTGTTGAACCAGTCTCTCCTTCCTTTCCCTTCCTTCCTTCCTTTCTTTCCTTTCCCTTCCTTCCATCCTTCCTTCTTTCTTTCCTTTCCTTCCATCCTTCCATCCTTCTTACGCTTCCTATCCTTCCTTCCTTTCCTTCATTTCCTTCCTTTCCCTTCCTTTCATCCTTCCTTTCCTTCCATCCTTCCTATCCTTTCTATCCTTCCTTCCCTTCCTTCCACCCTTCTTTCCCTTCCTACCCTTCCTACCCATCATTCCTTTCCTTCCATCCTTTCTTCCTTTCCCTTCCCTTCCCTTCCATCCTTCCCTTTCCTTTTCTTCCTTCCTTTCCAGAGAGTTAATCAGCCGATGTATTTCATTAACACGTACTACAACAGATGATGAAAAAAATAATTATCGAAAAAAAAAAGATAAAAAGCCTTCAACATTCTATTTCATCTAAGTCAGGATGTTCTTCACTTGCTGTAGATGAATACTTTATGAAGATTGAAACAGGTAATAATGATGATGAAGAGGAGGAGGAGGAGGAGGAGGAGGAGGAGGAGGAGGAGGTGGAGGAGGCCAGTCTATACTCATTCCGTTCTTCTCGTCTCCTCTTAACAAGTATTACCATAGCAGCTTCATACCTTTTCAAACACTTCAGGTAAGGTAAACAAAGCCTTGATGCCAAAATACCTTTATCCTCCTAACCTAACCTAACCTAAATTAACCTATACTTAACCTAACCTAACCTAACCTAACCTAACCTAAATTAACCTATACTTAACTTAACCTAACCTAACCTAAACCAACCTAAACCTAACTTAACCTAACCTAACTCCTTCCACCTCCATTTCCTCTCCTAATTAATCATCATCTTTAGGCAGGTAAACATCACCTTCCCTTAATTAGCTGTCAGAGATCACCTGTGTTCAATTACCTTTCCCTTCCTCCTCTTTATATCCTATCTAACATCACCTCCTCTTTAGTGTAATCATTAGCTCTTCTCTCTCCTCCTCTCTTCTCTCTCCTCCTCTCTTCTCTTCTCTTCTCTTCTCTTCTCTTCCTGGTTACCTGATACAGTCTCTACGTCAATTAAACACGAGTGACCTTGAATACACCTGTGTCACCTGGTATTGTGTGTGTGTGTGTGTGTGTGTGTGTGTGTGTGTGTGTGTGTGTGTGTGTGTCATCAACTTTAATACTAGCAAAGGTAGTGTCTCTCTCTTTCTTTTTTTTCTCTCTTTTTATTCTCTCTTTTTTATCTCTTTTTTGATCTTTTTATTCTCTCTTTTTCTCTGTCTTTTTTTTTCTCTCTCTCTCTTTTGTTTTGTCTCTTTCATTTTGATCTCTTTTACACTCTAACACTCTTACACTCTCACTCTCTCTCTCTCTCTCTCTCTCTCTCTCTCTCTCTCTCTCTCTCTCTCTCTCTCTCTCTCTCTCTCTCTCTCTCTCCAAATTAGCAGGACCAAGTCAAGGCCAATGCAATTTTCTTCCCCTGCATAACTTTTGAAAAACAAACTCAGCTCGTAAGTAAGAAAGAAAGAAAATTAAAGTCAGGTAAAGTCAAGTCAAGTCAAGTGAAACAGCCACAGCATAACATAACAAAACCATAGTAAAGAGGAGATAAGACACAGCATCACAGAACACCACCACAGAAGCAGAACAAAAAACACATGTAATATAACCTCCCTTTCCTTGCTTTCCCCTTCCTTTTCTTTCCTCTTCCTTGTCATTCCTCCCTTCCTTCCCCTTCTTTTCCTTCCCTCTTCCTTGCCTTTACTCTCTTCCTCTCCCTATCGCCTTCTGTCCCTCCCTTCTCCTTACCTTCCCTCCCTTCCTTTCCTTGCCTTTCCTTTCCTTTCCTTCCCTCCCTGGCCCTCCCTAACGCCCTCCTTCCGTTCCCTCCCTTCCCCTTCCCCTTCCCCTTCCCTCCCTCACCTCTCCACACCCTCCAGCCTTCCCTGAGGTGTCATAGCCGTAATAATTCGCTTCACCCTTGATCGTCCAGCTTGAGTCTCCCGGGAATGTTATTGATCTCACTTATTTTATATATTTGGAACTTCTGCGAAATGTGAAATTGAAATTAAATTAAATTAAAAAAAAAGAAGAAATTAAATGATATATCGTTATTGATAGTTCAGGTGAGGCGATTAAGGTTAGTTAATTAACCTCACCTTGCATAATTAGTACTCAGGTAATGATGCAATTTGGTATTATTACTTCTTGTTATTTTTCTCTTTTTTTCCTGTTATATTCTGTTATTTTTCTGTTATTTTCCTGTTATTTTTCTGTTATTTTCCTGTTATTTTCTTGTTATTTTCCTGTTATTTTTCTGTTATTTTCTGTTATTTTCTGGTTATTTTCCCGTTATTTTTCCGTTATTTTCCTGTTATTTTTCTGTTATTTTCCAGTTATTTTTCTGTTATTTTCCAATTATTTTCCTATTATATTCTTGTTATTTTTCTGTTCTTTTCCTGTTATTTTTCTGTTATTTTCCCGTTATTTTCCTGTTATTTTTTCTGTTATTTTCCTGTTATTTTCACGTTATTTTCCTGTTATTTTTCTGTTATTTTCCTGTTATTTTTCTGTTATTTTCCTGTTATTTTTCTGTTATTTTCCTGTTATTTTTTTGTTATTTTTGTTATTTTTCTGTTATTTTCCTGTTATTTTTCTGTTATTTTCCCGTTATTTTCCTATTATATTTTTGTTATTTTTCTGTTATTTTCCACTTATTTTCCCGTTATTTTCCTGATATTTTTCTTATTTTTCTGTTATTTTCCTGTTATTTTCCCGTTATTTTCCTGTTATTTTCCCGTTATTTTCCTGTTATTTTCTGTTATTTTCCCGTTTTTTTCCTATTATTTTCCCGTTATTTTCCTGTTATTTTCTTGTTATATTCTTCTTATTTTTCTGTTCTTTTCCTGTTATTTTCCTAATATTTTTTCTGTTATTTTCCTGTTATTTTTCTGTTATTTTCCTGGTATTT
Source organism: Cancer borealis (assembly GCA_036785275.1). Classification (NCBI taxonomy): domain Eukaryota; kingdom Metazoa; phylum Arthropoda; class Malacostraca; order Decapoda; family Cancridae; genus Cancer; species Cancer borealis. The sequence continues at coordinate 6,617 of JAXIVD010006056.1, forward strand.
TTCTGTTATTTTTCTGTTATTTTCGCATTATTTTCCCGTTATTTTTCTGTTATTTTCCTGTTATATTATTGTTATTTTTTTATTCTTTTTCCTGTTATTTTTCTGTTATTTTCCTGTTATATTCTTATTTTTCTGTTATTTTCCCGTTATTATCCAGTTATTTTCCTGTTATATTCTTGTAATTTTTCTGTTCTTTTCCTGTTCTTTTTCTGTTATTTTCCAGTTATTTTCCCGTTATTTTTCTGGTATTTTCCTGTTATTTTTCCTGTTATATTTGCCTGTTATTTTTTTGTTATTTTTCTGTTATTTTCCCGTTATTTTCTGTTATTTTCCTGTTATTTTCCCGTTATTTTCCTGTAATATTCTTGTTATTTTTCTGTTATTTTCCCGTTATTTTCCGGTTATTTTTCTGTTATTTTCCCGTTATTTTCCAGTTATTTTTCCTCTTATATTGTTATTTTTCTTGTCCTTTCCAGTTATTTTTCTGTTATTTTCCCGTTATTCTATTGTTATTTTTCTGTAATTTTTCTGTTATTTTTTTTATTTTCCTGTTATTTTCTCGTTATTTTTCTGTTATTTTCCTGTTATTTTTCTGTTATTTCCCCGTTATTTTATATTCTTGTTATTTTTCTGTTATTTACCTGTTATTATCCCGTTATTTTTCTGATATTTTTTGTGTTATTTTCCTGTTATATTCTTGATATATTTCTGTTCTTTTCCTGTTATTTTCCCGTTATTTTCACGTTATTTTTCTGTTATTTTTCTGTTATTTTTTCGTTATTTTTCTGTTATTTTCCTGTTATTTTTCTTTTATTTTCCTGATATTCCTTTTCCTTGTTATTTTTCTGTTATTTTTATGATATTTTCCTGTTATTTTTCTGTTATTTTCCTGTTATTTTTCTGTTATTTTCCTGTTATTTTCCTATTATTTTTCGTGTTATATTTTCCTGTTATTTTTCTGTCAATTTCCTGTTATTTTTCCTGTTATTTTTCTATTATATTCCCATTATTTTCCTGTTATTTTTCCGTTATTTTTCTGTTTTCTTGTTATTTTTATTATCCCGTTATTTTCCTGTTATTTTCCTGTTATTTTCCAGTTATTTTTCTGTTATTTTCTCGTTATTTTTCTGTTATTTTCCTTTTATTTTTCAGTTATTTTCCCGTTATTTTTTTGTTATATTCTTGTTATTTTTATTTTCTTTTCCTATTATTTTTCTGTTATTTTCCCGTTATTTTCCTGTTATTTTTCTGTAATTTTTCTGTTATTTTCCTGTTATTTTTCTGTTATTTTCCTGTTATTTCTCGGTTATTTTCCTGTTATTTTTCTGTTATTTTCTTGTTATTATTCTGTTATTTTCCTGATATTTTTGTTATTTTTCTGTTATTTTCCTGTTACATTCTTGTTATTTTTCTGTTATTTACCTGTTATTATCCCGTTATTTTTCTGATATTTTTCGGTTATTTTCCTGTTATTTTCCTGTTATTTTTGTTATTATACTGTTCTTTTCCTGTTATTTTTCTGTTATTTTCCCGTTATTTTCCTGTTATTTTTCTGTTATTTTCCCGTTATTTTCATGTTATTTTTCTGTTATTCTTATGTTATTTTTCTGTTATTTTCTTTTTCCTTGTTATTTTTCTGTTATTTTCCTGTTATTTTTGTTATTTTCCTGTTATTTTTCTGTTATTTTCCTATTATTTTTCCTGTTATATTTGTTATTTTTCTGTAATTTTCCTGTTATTTTTCCGTTATTTTCACGTTATTTTTACTGTTTTTTTAATGTTATTTTTCTGTTACTTTCCTTTTCGTTGTTATTTTTCTGTTATTTTCCTGTTATTTTTCTGTTATTTTTCTGTTATTTTCTTATTATTTTTCCTGTAATATTTTCCTGTTATTTTTCTGTTATTTTTCCTGTTATATTTTCCTGTTATTTTTCTGTTATATTCTTGTTATTTTTCTGTTATTTTCCTGTTAATTTCCCATTATTTTCCTGTTATTTTCCCGTTATTTTTCTGTTATTTATCTGTTCTTTTCCTGTTATTTTTGTTATTTTCCTGTTATTTTCCTGTTATACAGTGGGCTTGCCTGGCTGACGTTCAGGAGATCATCTTCATTTATGGATACCGGAACTGAAACCCATGCAACTTTAACTTTAACTTTAATATTCTTGTTATTTTTATGTTCTTTTCCTATTATTTTTCTGTTATTTTCCCGTTATTTTCCCGTTATTTTTCTGTAATTTTTCTGTTATTTTCCTGTTATTTTTCTGTTATTTTCCTGTTATTTTTCTGTTATTTTCCTGTTATTTTTCTGCTATTTTCCTGTTATTATTCTGTTATTTTCCTGATATTTTCCTGTTATTTTTGTTATTTTCCCGTTATTTTTCTGATATTTTTCGGTTATTTTCCTGTTATTTTTGTTATTATACTGTTCTTTTTCTGTTATTTTTCTGTTATTTTCCCGTTATTTTCCTGTTATTTTTCTGTTATTTTCCCGTTATTTTCACGTTATTTTTCTGTTATTCTTATGTTATTTTTCTGTTAATTTCCTTTTCCTTGTTATTTTTCTGTTATTTTTATGTTATTTTCCTGTTTATTTTCTGTTATTTTCCTGTTATTTTTCTGTTATTTTCCTGTTATTTTCCTATTATTTTTCCTGTTATATTTTCCTGTTATTTTTATTATTTTTCTGTAATTTTCCTGTTATTTTCCTGTTATTTTTCCGTTATTTTCACGTTATTTTTACTGTTTTTTTATGTTATTTTTCTGTTACTTTCCTTTTCGTAGTTATTTTTCTGTTATTTTTCTGTTATTTTCTTATTATTTTTCCTGTAATATTTTCATGTTATTTTTCTGTTATATTTCCGGTTATATTTTCCTGTTATTCCTGTTATTTTCCTGTTAATTTTCCATTATTTTCCTGTTATTTTCCCGTTATTTTTCTGTTATTTATCTATTCTTTTCCTGTTATTTTTGTTATTTTCCTGTTATTTTTATGTTATTTTCCCGTTATTTTCCTGTTATATTCTTGTTATTTTTCCGTTATTTTCTGTATTTTTTCTGTTATTTTCCCGTTATTTTTCTGTTATATTCTTGTTATTTTTATAATATTTTCCTGTTATTTTTCTGTTATTTTCCTGTTATTTTACTGTTATTTTCCTGTTATTTTCCTATTATTTTTCCTGTTATTTTTCTGTTATTTTTGTTATTTTTCTGTTATTTTCTGTTATTTTCTTGTTATATTCTTGTTATTTTTCTGTTATTTACCTGTTATTATCCCGTTATTTTTTTGAAATTTTTTCCGTTATTTTCCTGTTATTTTTCTGTTTTTTTTGTTATTTTTCTGTAATTTTCCTGTTATTTTCCTGTTATATTCTTGTTATTTTTCTGTTCTTTTCCTGTTATTTTCCCGTTATTTTCCCGTTATTTTCCTGTTATTTTTCTGTTATTTTCCTGTCATTTTCCCGTTATTTTCCTGTTATTTTTATGTTATTTTTCTGTTATTTTCCATTTCCTTGTTATTATTCTGTTAAATTTATGTTATTTTCCTGTTATTTTCCTATTATTTTTCTGTTATTTTCCTGTTATTTTTCCTGTTATATTTTCCAGTTATTTTTCTATTATTTTTCCTGTTATATTTTCCTGTTATTTTTCTGTTATATTCTTATTTTCGTATTAATTTCCCATTATTTTCCTGTTATTTTCCCGTTATTTTTCTGTTATTTATCTGTTCTTTTCCTGTTATTTTTGTTATTTTCCTGTTATTTTTCTGTTATATTCCTGTTATATTCGTTATTTTTCTGTTATTTTTCTGTTATTTTCCCGTTATTTTCCTGTTATATTCTTGTTATTTTTCTGTTTTTGTCCTGTTATTTTCCTGTTATTTTCCCGTTATTTTCCTGTTATTTTTCTGTTTTTTTTTGTCGTTATTTTTCTGTCTTTTTCCTGTTATATTCTTGTTATATTTCTGTTATTTACCTGTTATTATCCCGTTATTTTTCTGATATTTTTCCGTTATTTTCCTGTTATATTCTTATTTTTGTTCTTTTCCTGTTAACTTTTTGTTATTTTTTCCTGTTAATTTTCTGTTATTTTTCCATAATTTTCTTGTTATTCTGTTATTTTTCTGTTATTTTCCCGTTACTTTCACGTTATTTTTCTGTTATTTTTTCGTTATTTTTCTGTTATTTTCCTGTTATTTCCCCGTTATTTTATATTCTTGTTATTTTTTCTGTTATTTACTCCCGTTATTTTTCTAATATTTTTTCCGTTATTTTCCTGTTATATTCTTGATATATTTCTGTTCTTTTCCTGTTAATTTTCTGTTATTTTCCCGTTATTTTCACCATATTTTTCTGTTATTTTTCTGTTATTTTTTTATTACTTTTCTGTTATTTTCCTGTTATTTTTCTTTTATTTTCTTGATATTATCCTGTTATTCCTTTTCCTTGTTATTTTTATGATATTTTCCTGTTATTTTTCTGTTATTTTCCTGTTATTTTTCTGTTATTTTCCTGTTATTTTCCTATTATTTTTCCTCTTATATTTTCCTGTTATTTTTCTGTTAATTTCCTGTTATTTATCCTGTTATTTTTATGTTATATTCCCATTATTTTTCTGTTATTTTCCCGTTATTTTTCTGTTATTTATCTGTTCTTTCTTGTTATTTTTGTTATTTTCCTGTTATTTTTTTGTTATTTATCTGTTATTTTCCTTTTCTTTTTCTGATATTTTTCTGTTATTTTCCCGTTATTATCCTGTTATTTTCCTATTATATTCTTGTTATTTTTCCGTTATTATCCCGTTATTTTTGTTATTTTTCTGTTATTTTCCTGTTATATTCTTGTAATTTTCCTGTTATTTTTCTGTTATTTTCCTGTTATTTTCCCGTTATTTTTCTGTTATTTTTTCGTTATTTTTCTGTTATTTTCCTGTTATTTTCCTGTTATTTTCTGTTTATTTTGTATTTTTCTGTTATTTTCCTGTTATATTCTTTTTATTTTTCTGTTATTTAACTGTTATTATCCTGTTATTTTTCCTGATATTTTTTCCGTTATTTTCCTGTTATATTCTTGTAATTTTTCTGTTCTTTTCCTGTTATTTTTTCTGTTATTTTCCTGTTATTTTTCTGTTATTTTACTGCTATTTTCCCGTTATTTTCACGTTATTTTTCTGTTATTTTTGTTTATTTTCCTTTTCCTTGTTATTTTTCTGTTATTTTCCTGTTATTTTTGTTATTTTTCTGTTATTTTTTATTATTTTTCCTGTTATATTTTCCTGTTATTTTTCTGTTATTTTTCCTGTTATTTTTCTGTTATATTCTTGTTATTTTTCTGTTATTTTTCCATTATTTCCTGTTATTTTCCCGTTATTTTTCTGTTATTTATCTGTTCTTTTCCTGTTATTTTTGTTATTTTCCTGTTATTTTTCTATTATTTTCCTGTTATTTTTCTGTTATTTTTATTTTATTTTTCTGTTATTTTTGTTATTTTCTTACTATTTTCCTGTTATTTTTATTATTTTCCTGTTATTTTTTTTTCTGTTATTTTCTTGTTATTTTCCTGTTTTTTTCTGTTATTTTCCTGTTATTTTTATAATATTTCCTTTTATTTATTTGTTATTTTCCTGTTATTTTTTCTGTTATTTTTCTGTTATTTTCTATTAATTTCTTGTTATTTTTCTGTTATTTTCCCGTTATTTTCCCGTTTTTTTTGTTTCTTTTTCTGTTTCCCGTTATTTTCCTGTTATTTTTATGTTATTTTCCCGTTATTTTCCTATTATTTTTCCCGTTATATTCTTGTTATTTTTTGTTCTTTTCCGGTTATTTTTCCGTTATATTTTCCTGTCATTTTTCCTGTTATTTTTTCCTGTTATTTTTCTGTTATTT
>JAXIVD010006056.1:17500-22500 GCA_036785275.1 Cancer borealis
GGGGAAAAGAGGGAAAAATGGATCTCTCAAGGGGTGACGAGGGGAATGAAATGAGGAGGAAGTTTTAAAGGGAGACTTATTATACCTAAGTACCCCTTGTAAATAATGGATGCATAGAAAATGGATGAAAATGGATGAAATGATAATAGTAGTAGTAGTAGTAGTAGTAGTAGTAGTAGTAGTAGTAGTAGTAGTAGTAGTAGTAGTAGTAATGATAATAATAATAATAATAATAATAACTTAGATTCCCTTAGTTATTTATAAACGCCGTGATAAAAATTAAACAGCTATAAACGATATACACCTGCCGCTGCCACCTGCCTTGGACGGAAATTAATTAATAAAAGGTAAGGGGTGAAAAAAAATATAAAGGTGAGTGGATGCAACACGAGGGAAACTAAATTAATTCCCTTCCCCATCACGTGTTTATTAAAAAGTCAAGAAATATATTAAAGACAGAAACAAGATCTTTAAGTAAGTCTGGAAGGAAATGTAGATAAAAAAAAATAAATGAATAAATATATATATACGTAGAAAGTAGAAGAAAAAAAAAAAGTGAAAATATGTATAAAATTATTGAAAAAAAATCGAATAAAATAAATATACGTAGGAAATAAAGAGAAAAAAAAAGATGATATATAAATAATGATTAGTATATAAAATAAATTAATAAAAAAAAAAAAGATAAAGAAAGAAAGCAAGAAATTATTATTAGATATTCTACAAGTATTCTCTCTCCTTTTCTTTCCCTAGCTTCTTTTTTTCCCTCTTTTTTTCCCCTCTTTTTTTCCCTCCTCTCATACACTTGCATAAAAGCTGAAGAGAGAGAGAGAGAGAGAGAGAGAGAGAGAGAGAGAGAGAGAGAGAGAGAGAGAGAGAGAGAGAGAGAGAGAGAGAGAGAGAGAGAGAGAGAGAGAAATAAAAAGGAAATGAAAATGGTCGGAGCTGAAATGGTTTGCGTGTTGCGTGGAAATGACTGAATTAAGAAAGTGTGAGTGTGTGTGTGTGTGTGTGTGTGTGTGTGTGTGTGTGTGTGTGTGTGTGTGTGTGTGTGTGTGTGTGTGTGTGTGTGTGTGTGTGCACATTAAATATTCATAAATGCAAAGTGACAAAACCGGAAACTCCTGAACAGTTAGTTATGTGTGAACGGAATCAGTTTTGCCTCCTCCTCCTCCTCCTCCTCCTCCTCCTCCTCCTCCTCCTCCTCCTCCTCCTCCTCCTCCTCCTCCTCCTCCTCCTCCTCCGCACACACCTGACCACTAATTACAACGACAATAAATATAAAAACAAAAACAAGATAGTAGTAGTAGTAGTAGTAGTAGTAGTAGTAGTAGTAGTAGTAGTAGTAGTAGTAGTAGTAGTGAAATTAGTGACCCATTTTGCCATCCACAGTCACACAATAAAAAAATAAATAATTCTGAGTCCTGTCACACCCAAGCAACACGTCACGTAACAAACAAACAAACAAACAAACACAAAACAAACAAACACCCTCTTCCTCACAAATGACTCATAGAAACACAAACAAAAATAAACAACAAAAATAATAACAATAAAGATAAAAATATTTAAAAAAAAAACATTAGAACATTATAAAAAAAATCATATAAATAAATAAATCAACTGAAAATAAATAAATATAAACATCAGAACATTAATACAAAAAAATAAAATAAAATAAAAAACATTAGCACGTTAATAATATATAAAAAAATAAATAAATAAATAAATAAACTCAACGTCAAAGAAACTATTAAAAAAAAAAAAAAATGTGTATAAAAAAAAAACTTAATTACTTGCATTTACCTGTGTCGCGAGGTGTGAGATGAAGGGGGGAGGGAGGAGGGCACTGAAGGGGGGTTAGGGGGGGGCAAAGGAGGGCAATGATCCTGACTGACGGGCCTTCATCTCAATCATGAACCTGAGGGGAAAAAAAGAGGGGGAAAAAATGAGAGAGGGGAAAAAAATGGAAAAAAATAAGAGAGGGAAAAAATGAGAGAAGGGAAAAAATGAGAGAAGGGAAAAAATGAGAGAAGGGAAAATAAGAGAGAGGGGAAATAAATAAGAGAGAGGGGAAATAAAGTAATGTGAAGTATGTCAATATGGGAAGAGTTTGATTTGAACGTATTTTGTGAAGTTATTTATACAGTTTTTTTATATTTAAGATTATTACTGATATTATTATTATTATTATTACTTGCTTTCATTTCGTTAACGTCACAATACAGACAGACAGACAGACAGACAGACAGACAGACAGAGAGACAGACACACAGACAGACAAACAGACAGACAGAGACATATAGACACAGACAGACAGATATACATAGATAGATAGACAGAGAGAGAAAGATATACAGACAGATAGGTAGACATACATACATACATACATACATACATACATACATACATACATACATACAGACAGACAGACAGACAGACAGCATAAATCCCCAGCTTATCAAACAAATGCTAACATAATTCAACTTGACTTAAATCACTGGAGTGAAATATCTTTTTAATCTAATATTGATACACTTTCTGAAAATACTTAACAACACATTAATTATTTTGCTGCCGTGTGTGTGTGTGTGTGTGTGTGTGTGTGTGTGTGTGTGTGTGTGTGTGTGTGTGTGTGTGTGTGTGTGTGTGTGTAAATTATTATTCTTATCGCACATAAATTTTCTCTTCATTCATCATGGTCTCTTTTATCTCTCTCTCTCTCTCTCTCTCTCTCTCTCTCTCTCTCTCTCTCTCTCTCTCTCTCTCTCTCTCTCTCTCTCTCTCTCGCCAATTAAGGTGGAATGAGGGTATCCTGACTGACAGGAGCCAATCAGATCACACCTTCACACATTCACTCTCTCTTTTTCTCTCGCTTTTTCTTTTCTTTTTTTCTTCTCTCTTTTTTTCAACTTTTCAACTTTTCGCTTTTCTATTTTTTTTCGCTTTTTCGTTTTTTTGTTGATAATTTTTTTGGTGTAATATTTTTAGTTTTTTTTTTTTTTTTTTGTCTGTGGATGTGATTTTTTTTGTTTTATGGTGTATTTTCTCTTTCTCTCTTTCTCTCTTTCTCTCCTCTCTCTCTCTCTCTCTCTCTCTCTCTCTCTCTCTCTCCCTTCCTTAATAACTCTAACCAAGCTTTATTAAATTTTCAAAGTTCATAATCTCATTCTCATATTTATGTTTTTAATTAATCTCCTTCTTCTCTTCCTTCATTCCCATTCCAATTATTCCCACCTTCTAAATTATTCCTTCTTTCATCATTATTCCAATACATGTCATATATTTTTTCATTTTCTTCACATTATTCATATTTCTTCATCAATATTCCAATACATTCCATCACCATTTTATTTTTTTTTTTTCATTTGGTCATTTCTTTTATTTTTTCGTAAATCTCATTATTCATATTTCATTAATCATTCATTTTTCCCTCATTCGGTTTTCTTTCATATATATTTTTTGTTCTTATTTATTTATACATCAGTCACTCGTGCATTCATGTATAATTATCCACTTCCATTTTCTTTCACCAGCCAACCACGTAATTACCACAGCCACCAATTAACGGTCCCAGCTTAATCCAGTCAAATATTTCAACATTTTATTTATTCATTTATATATATATTTATTTTTGTATTTATTTTATTTATATATGTATGTATTTTCCCCTCACCTGTCCTCATTTCTAGACCCTCACACATTTATTGCCTTTCATTCATATCCTAGTTTTTTTTTTTCTCTCTCTCTCTCTCTCTCTCTCTCTCTCTCTCTCTCTCTCTCTCTCTCTCTCTCTCTCTCTCTCTCTCTCTCTCTCTCTCTCTCTCTCTCTTTACCTTTACCTTTGCTAATTAGTCACCTTTGTTTACCTGTATTTTATCACCTGTTCGTTTTATTTGTCAATGTAAGATTTTATTATTTTTATTTGTTTCGGATATATATTCTTATTTATTTTTCTTATCATTATTTAACTTTTTTTTTTCCATCATTCGTTAAATCCTTCCATAATTACAGGTTATTAATGTATTGTAATTGCTATATTTATCATCATTATCATCATCATCTATCACTACCTTCCCCTTCTTTATTATTCTCTCTATATATACATAACGAGTCTGTATATTCCTCTTAACTTTTTCTTTCTTTGGTTGTCCGATAATATTTCTGGTTCCTGTTTCCCTATCTCTCCCCTCGTTCAATTACCATCAATCCTTACTTCACTTCAACGTCAATCAACTCTTTGCTAAATAACTACAAGAAAAATATACTTAAATGCCACAATTAATCATGCATCCATTGTCCCTTCCCACTTCACAGAGAGAGAGAGAGAGAGAGAGAGAGAGAGAGAGAGAGAGAGAGAGAGAGAGAGAGAGACAGAGAGAGAGCTAAACACATATATTAATAAAGTATAAATGTTTACCTGTGTAGGGATGTCCCATATTTTAGAGCCAATTACGGGATACAATTCAAATACATTTACAGGTAGATATATGTTTATTTATTTATTTATTTATTTATTTATTTATTTATTTATTTATTTATGTATTTTACCTGTCTAAACTAACGGGCTTGCAGTATCAACAACAAAATCCTCTAACTGGCCCCCCCTTGCCCCCTCGCCCCCCCTAGCTCGCACCCCTGCCCCCCCTTGCTCCCCTTCCTCCCGCACCCAGTAACCCAACGTGTGGTATTAACATAAATCAGGTGAACAAATACATGCATGCATACACACACGCCCACACACACACACACACACACACACACACACACACACACACACACACACACACACACACACACACACACATATATATATAATTAATTCCAACGTACACACGACACTATATGAACTACACACATACATACACATAAATAAACACACACACACACACACACACACACACACACACACACACACACACACACACACACACACACACACACACACACACACACACACACACACACACACTAATGACGCGCTTTTCCGTGCATTTCAA
>JAXIVD010006057.1:5000-25756 GCA_036785275.1 Cancer borealis
GAGTGAGTGTGAGTGTGAGTGAGTGAGTGTGAGTGTGAATGTGGGTGCGTGAGTGTGAATGTGAGTGAGTGAGTGTGAGTGTGATTGAGTGAGTGTGAGTGTGGGTGAGTGAGTGTGAGTGTGAGTGAGTGAGTGTGAGTGTGAGTGTGGGTGAGTGAGTGTGAGTGTGAGTGTGGGTGAGTGAGTGTGAGTGTGAGTGAGTGAGTGTGAGTGTGAGTGTGGGTGAGTGAGTGTGAGTGTGGGTGAGTGAGTGTGAGTGTGAGTGTGGGTGAGTGAGTGTGAGTGTGAGTGAGTGAGTGTGAGTGTGAGTGTGGGTGATTGAGTGTGAGTGTGAGTGTGAGTGTGAGTGTGGGTGATTGAGTGTGAGTGTGAGTGAGTGTGAGTGTGGGTGAGTGAGTGTGAGTGTGAGTGAGTGAGTGTGAGTGTGAATGTGGGTGAGTGAGTGTGAATGTGAGTGAGTGAGTGTGAGTGTGATTGAGTGAGTGTGAGTGTGAGTGTGGGTGAGTGACTGTGAGTGTGAGTGAGTGAGTGTGAGTGTGAGTGTGGGTGAGTGAGTGTGAGTGTGAGTGAGTGAGTGTGAGTGTGGGTGAGTGAGTGTGAGTGTGGGTGAGTGAGTGTGAGTGTGAGTGTGGGTGATTGAGTGTGAGTGTGGGTGAGTGAGTGTGAGTGTGGGTGAGTGAGTGTGAGTGTGGGTGAGTGAGTGTGAGTGTGAGTGTGAGTGAGTGAGTGTGAGTGTGGGTGAGTGAGTGTGAGTGTGGGTGAGTGAGTGTGAGTGTGAGTGTGGGTGAGTGAGTGTGAGTGTGAGTGTGGGTGAGTGAGTGTGAGTGTGGGTGAGTGAGTGTGAGTGTGAGTGAGTGAGTGTGAGTGTGAGTGAGTGAGTGTGAGTGTGGGTGAGTGAGTGTGAGTGTGGGTGAGTGAGTGTGAGTGTGAGTGTGGGTGAGTGAGTGTGAGTGTGGGTGAGTGAGTGTGAGTGTGAGTGTGGGTGAGTGAGTGTGAGTGTGAGTGAGTGAGTGTGAGTGTGAGTGTGGGTGATTGAGTGTGAGTGTGAGTGTGAGTGTGAGTGTGGGTGATTGAGTGTGAGTGTGAGTGTGAGTGTGAGTGTGAGTGTGAGTGTGGGTGATTGAATGTGAGTGTGAGTGTGAGTGTGGGTGAATGAGTGTGAGTGTGAGTGAGTGAGTGTGAGTGTGAGTGTGGGTGAGTGAGTGTCAGTGTGGGTGAGTGAGTGTGAGTGTGAGTGTGGGTGAGTGAGTGTGAGTGTGAGTGAGTGAGTGTGAGTGTGAGTGTGGGTGAGTGAGTGTGAGTGTGGGTGAGTGAGTGTGAGTGTGAGTGTGGGTGAGTGAGTGTGAGTGTGAGTGACTGAGTGTGGGTGAGTGAGTGTGAGTGTGAGTGAGTGAGTGAGTGTGAGTGTGAGTGAGTGAGGGAGAAAAGAGGGGGCAGGGCTGGATGGATGGGGGTGTCGGGTGAGGGAGAGAGGATGGGGCAGGGCCGGATAGATGGGGGAGTGGGGTGAGGGAGAGAGGAGGGGGCAGGGCCGGATGGATGGGGGAGTTGGGTGAGGGAGATAGGAGGGGACAGGGCTGGATGGATTGGGGAAGGGGGTGTTGGTGATAGGAGAGGGCAGGGGTGGATGGATAGGAGAGTGGGGTGAGGGAGAGAGGAGGGGGCAGACCTTGATGGATGGGGGAGTGGGGTGAGGGTGAGAAGAAGGGGTAGGACTGGATGGATGCGGGAGCGGGGTGAGGAAGAAAATAGGGGGCAGGGTTGGATTTATGGGGGAGTGGGGTGAGGGAGAAAGAAGGGGGCAGGGCTGGATGGATGGGGGAGAGGGGTGAGGGAGAGAGGAAGGGGCAGGGCTGGATGGATGGGGGAGTCGGGTGAGGCAGAGAGGAGAGGGCAGGGATAGATGGGATGAGGGAGAGAGGAGGGGTCAGGTCTGGATGGGTGGGGTAGTTGGGTGAGGGAGAGAGGAGGGGGCAGGGCTGGATGGATAAGGGAGTGGGGTGAGGGAGAGAGAAGGGGGCAGGGCTGGAAGGATGGTGGAATGGGGTGAGGGAGAGAGGAAGTGGCAGGGCTGGATGGATGGGGGAGAGGGGTGAAGGCAAGATGGATTGGGGAGTAGGGAGAGGTGGACAGAAATGGGCAAGGCCGGATGGATGGGAGAGTGGGGTGAGGGAGATAGGAGGGAGCAAGGCTGGATGGATGGGGGAGTGGGATGAGGGAGAGAGGAGGAGGTAGGGCTGGATAGATGGGGGAGTGGGGTGAGAGAGCGAGGAGAAGGCAGGGCTGGATGAATTGGTGTGAGGGAGAGAGGAGGAGGCAGGGCTGGATGGATGAGGGAATGGGGTGAGGGAGAGAGGAGGGGGCAGAGCACGTTGGATGGGGAAGTGGGGTGAGGGAGAGAGGAGGGGGCAGGGCTGGATGGATAGAGGAGTAGGGTGAGGGAAAGAGGAGGGGGCAGGGCTGAATGGATGGGGTAGTCGGGTGAGCGAGGGATGTGGGGGCAAGGCTGGATGGATGGGGGAATGGGGTGAGGGAGAGAGGAGTGGGCAGGGCTGGATAGATGAGGGAGTGGGCTGAGGGAGTGAGGATGGGGCAGGGCTGGATGGATGGGGGAGTGGGTTGAGGAAGAGAGGAGGGGGCAGGACTGGATGGATGAGGGAGTGGGGTGAGAGAGAAAATATGGGGCAGGACTGGATGGATGCGCGAGTTAGGTGAGGGAGAGAGGAGGAGGCAGTGCTGGATGCATTGGGCAGTGGGTTGAGGGTGAGAGGATGGGGTACTGCTGGATGGATGGGGGAGTGGGGTGAGGGTAAGTTGAGGGGGCAGGGCTGGATGGATGGGGGAGTGGCGTGAGGGAAAAAAGAGTGGGCAGGGCTGGATAGATGAGGGAGTGGGGTGAGGGTTAGAGGAAGGGGCAGGGCTGGATGGATGCGGGAGTGGGGTGAGGGAGAAAAGAGGGGGCAGGACTGGATGGATGGGGAAGTGGGGTGAGGAAGAGAGGACGGGTCAGGGCTGGATGGATGGGGGAGTGGGGTGAGGGAGAGAGGAGGAGGCAGGGTTGGATGGATGGGGGAGTGGGGTGAGGGAGAAAGGAGGGGGCAGGGCTGGATGGATAGGTAAGTGAGGTGAGGGAAAGAGAAGGCGGCAGGGCTGAATGGATGGGGGAATGGGGTGAGGAAGAGAGGAGGAGGCAGGACTGGATGGATAGAGGAGTGGGGTGAGGGAAAGAGGAGGAGGCAGGGGCTGGATGGATAGGGGAGTGGGTTTGAGAGAGAGAGGAAGGTACAGGGCAAGATGGATGAGGGAGTAGGGTGAGGGAGAGAGAAGGGGGCAGGGCTGGATTGATGGGAGAATGGGGTGAGGGAGAGAGGAGGAGACAGGGCTGGATGGATGGGGGAGTGGGGTGAGTGAGAGAGGAGGGGGCAGAGTAGGGTGGATCGGGGAGTGGGGTGAGGGGTGAGGATGGGGCAGGTCTGGATTGATGGGGGACTGGGGTGAGGGATAGAGGAGGGGGCAGGGCTGGATGGATGGGGGGCTCGGGTGAGGGAGCGATGATGGGGCAGGGCCGGATTAATGGGGGAATGGGGTGAGGGAGAGAGGTGGGGGCAGGGCTGGATAGATGTGGGTATGGGGTGAGGGTGAGAGGAAGGGGCAGGGCTGGATGGATGCGGGAGTGGGGTGAGGGAGAAAAGAAGGGGCAGGGCTGGATGGATGGGGGGTCGGGTGAGGGAGAGAGGATGGGGCAGGGCCGGATGGATGGGGGAGTGGGGTGAGGGAGAGAGTAGGGGGCAGTGCTGGATGGATAGGGGAGTTGGGTGAGGGTGAGAGGAAGGGGTAGGACTGGATGGATGCGGGAGCGGAGTGAGGGAGAAAAGAGGGGGAAGGGCTGTATAGATAGGCGAGTGGGGTGAGGGAGAGAGGAGTGAGCAGGGATGGATGGATGGGGGAGTGTGTTGAGGGAGAGGGGAGGGATCAGGGCTGGATGGATGGGGGAGTGATGTGAGGGAGAGAGGAGGGGGCAGGGCAGAGTTGATGGGGGAGTTGGTTGAGGGAGAGAGGAAGGGGCAGGGCTAGATGGATGGGAGAGTGGGATGAGGGTGAAAGGAAGGGACATGGCTGGATGGATGCGGGAGTGGGTTGAGGTAGAAAAGAGGGGGCAGGGCTGAATGGATGGGGTGAGTGGAGTGAGGGAAAAAGGAGGGTGCAGGGCTGGATGGAGGGGTGAGTGGGTAGAGGGAGAGAGGAAGGGGCAGGGCAGGATGGATGGGGGAAGGGGGTGATGGAAAGAGGAGGGGGCAGGGCTGGATGGATAGGGAAGTGAGGTGAGGAAAAGAGGAGGGGAATGGGCAGGATGGATGGGGGAAGGGGGTGACGGAGAGAGGAGGGGGCAGGGCTGGATGGATAGGGAAGGGAGGTGAGGGATAGAGGAGGGGGCAGGGCTGAATGGATCGGGGAATGGGGTGAGGAAAAGAGGAGGAGAAAGGGCAGGATGGATGGGGAAAGGGGCTGACGGAGAGAGGAGGGGGCAGGACTGGATGGATGGGGGAGTGGGGTGAGGAAGAGAGGAGGAGGCAGGGCTGGATGGATAGGGGAGTGGGTTGAGAGAGAGAGAGGAAGGTACAGGGCAGGGTGGATGGGGGAGTGGGGTGAGGGAGAGAGGAGGGGTCAAGGCTGGATTGATGGGAGAATGGGGTGAGGGAGAGAGGAGGAGGCAGGGCTAGATGGATGGGGGAGTGGGGTAAGGGAGAGAGGAGGGGGCAGGGCTGGATTGATGGGAGAATGGGGTGAGGGAGAGAGGAGGAGGCAGGGCTAGATGGATGGGGGAGTGGGGTGAGGGAGAGAGGAGGGGTCAGGGCTGGATTGATGGGAGAATGGGGTGAGGGAGAGTGGAGGAGGCAGGGCTAGATGGATGGGGGAGTGGGGTAAGGGAGAGAGGAGGGGGCAGGGCTGGATTGATAGGAGAATGGGGTAAGAGCGAGAGAGGAGGAGGCAGGGCTGGATGGGTGGGGGAGTGGGGTAAGGGAGAGAGGAGTGAGCAGAGCAGGGTTGATCGGGGAGTTAGGTGAGGGGTGAGAATGGGGCAGGGCTGGATTGATGGGGGACTGGGGTGAGGGAGAGAAGAGGGGGCAGGGCTGGATGGATGGGGTTTAGGGTGAGGGAGCGATGATGGGGCAGGGCCGGATTAATGGGGGTGAGGGAGAGAGATGGGGACAGGACTGGATAGATGTGGGAGTGGGATGAGGGTGAGAGGAAGGGACAAGGCTGGATGGATGCGGGAGTGGGGTGAGGGAGAAAAGAGGGGGCAGGGCTGGATGGATGAGGGGTCGGGTGAGGGAGAGAGGATGGGGCGGGGCTGGATGGATGGGGGAGTGGGGTGAGGGAGATAGGAGGGGACAGGGCTGGATGGATAGGGGAGTAGGGTGAGGGAGAGAGTAGGGGGCAGTGCTGGATGGATAGGGGAGTCGGGTGAGGGTGACAGGAAGGGGTAGGACTGGGTGGATGCGGGAGCGGGATGAGGGAGAAAAGAGGGGGCAGGGCTGGATAGATAGGCGAATGGGGTGAGGGAGATTGGAGGGAACAGGGATGGATGGATGGGGGAGTGGGGTGAGGGATAAAGGAGGGAGCAGGGCTAGATGGATAGAAGAGTGTGTTGAGGGAGAGGGGAGGGGTCAGGGCTGGATGGATGGGGGAGTGACGTAAGGGAGAGAGAAGGGGGCAGGGCAGGGTTGATGGGGGAGTGGGTTGAGGGAGAGAGGAGGGGGCAGGGCTAGATGGATGCGAGAATGGGATGAGGGTGAAAGGAAGGGACATGGCTGGATGGATGCGGGAGTGGGTTGAGGAAGAAAAGAGGGGGCAGGGCTGAATGGATAGGGGAGTAGAGTGAGGGAGAAAGGAGGGTGCAGGGCTGGATGGAGGGGTGAGTGGGGTGAGGGAGAGAGGAGTGGGCAGGGCTAGATGGATAGAGAAGTGAGGTGAGGGAAAGAGGAGGGGGCAGGGCAGGATGGATGGGGGAAGGGCGTGACGGAGAGAGGAGGGGGCAGGGCTGGATGGATGGGGGAGTGGGGTGAGGAAGATAGTAGGAGGCAGGGCTAGATGGATAGGGGAGTGGGTTGAGAGAAAGAGGAGGAGGCAGGGCTGGATGGATAGGGGAGTGGGTTGAGAGAGAGAGAGAGAGAGAGAGAGAGAGAGAGAGAGAGAGAGAGAGAGAGAGAGAGAGAGAGAGAGAGAGAGAGAGGAAGGTACAGGGCAGGGTGGATGGGGGAGTGGGGTGAGGGAGAGAGGAGGAGGTAGGGCTGGATGGATTGGAGAATGGGGTGAGGGAGAGAGGAGGAGGCAGGACTGGATGGATGGGGGAGTGGGGTGAGGGAGAGAGGAGGGGGCAGGGCTGGATTGATGGGAGGATTGGGTGAGGGAGAGAGGAGGAGGCAGGGCTGGAAGGATGGGGGAGTGGGGTGAGGGAGAGAGGAGGGGGCAGAGCAGGGTGGATCGGGAAGTGGGGTGAGGGGTGAGGATGGGCCAGGGCTGGATTGATGGGGGACTGGGGTGAGGGAGAGAGGAGGAGGCCGGGCTGGATGGATTGGGGAGTGGGATGAGGGAGAGAGAAGGGGGAAGGGCTCGATGGATGGGGGAGTCGGGTGAGGGTGAGAGGAAAGGGCAGGGTTCGATGGATGCGGGAGTGGGGTAAGGGAGAAAACAGGGGGCATGGCTAGATGGAGAGGGAAGTAGGTTGAGGGAGGCAGGAGGGGGCAGGGCTGTATGGATGGGGGAGTTGGGTGAGGGAGAGAGGAGGGGACAGGGCTGGATAGATGAAGGAGTGGGGTAAGGGAGAAAATAGAGGGCAGGGCTGGATGGATGGGGGAGTGGGGTGAGTGAGAGAGGAGGGGAGAGGGCTGGATGGATTGGGCACTAGGGTGAGGGAGAGAGGGTCAGGGCTGGATGGATGAGGAAGTTGGGTGAGGGAGAGAAGAGGGGGCACGGCTTGATGGATGGGGGAGTGGGGTGAGGGAGAGAGGAGGGGGCAGGGCTGGATGGATGAGGGAGTGTGTTGAGGGAGAGGGGAGGGGCCAGGGCTGGATGGATGGGGGATTGGGGTTAGGGTGAAAGGAAGAGGTAGGGCTGGATGGATGGGGGAGTGGGGTGAGGGAGAAAATAGGGGGCAGGACTAGATGGATGAGCGAGTTGGGTGAGGGAAAGAGGAGGAGGCAGTGCTGGATGGATGGGGGAGTGGGGTGAAAGAGAGAGGAGGGGGCAGGGCTGGATTGATGGTGGAGTCGGGTGAGGGAGAGAGGAGGGGGCAGGGCTGGATGGATGAAGGAGGGGGGTGAGGGTGAGAGGAAGGGGCAGGGCTGGATGGGTGCGGGAGTGGGTTTGAGGGAGAAAAGAGGGGACAGGACTGGATGGATGGGGGAGTGGGGTGAAGGAGAAAAGAGGGGGCAGGACTGGATGGATGGGGGAGTGGGGTGAAGGAGAAAAGAGGGGGCAGGGCTGGATGGATGGGGGAGTGGGGTGAAGGAGAAAAGAGGGGGCAGGGCTGGATGGATGGGGGAGTGGGGTGAAGGAGAAAAGAGGGGGCAGGGCTGGATGGATGGGGGAGTGGGGTGAGGGAGAAAAGAGGGGGCAGGACTGGATGGATGGGGGAGTGGGGTGAAGGAGAAAAGAGGGGGCAGGGCTGGATGGATGGGGGAGTGGGGTGAGGGAGAAAAGAGGGGGCAGGACTGGATGGATGGGGGAGTGGGGTGAAGGAGAAAAGAGGGGGCAGGGCTGGATGGATGGGGGAGTGGGGTGAGGGAGAAAAGAGGGGGCAGGGCTGGATGGATGGGGGAGTGGGGTGAAGGAGAAAAGAGGGGGCAGGGCTGGATGGATGGGGGAGTGGGGTGAGGGAGAAAAGAGGGGGCAGGACTGGATGGATGGGGGAGTGGGGTGAAGGAGAAAAGAGGGGGCAGGGCTGGATGGATGGGGGAGTGGGGTGAAGGAGAAAAGAGGGGGCAGGGCTGGATGGATGGGGGAGTGGGGTGAAGGAGAAAAGAGGGGGCAGGGCTGGATGGATGGGGGAGTGGGGTGAAGGAGAAAAGAGGGGGCAGGGCTGGATGGATGGGGGAGTGGGGTGAAGGAGAAAAGAGGGGGCAGGACTGGATGGATGGGGGAGTGGGGTGAAGGAGAAAAGAGGGGGCAGGACTGGATGGATGGGGGAGTGGGGTGAGGGAGAAAAGAGGGGGCAGGGCTGGATGGATGGGGGAGTGGGGTGAAGGAGAAAAGAGGGGGCAGGGCTGGATGGATGGGGGAGTGGGGTGAGGGAGAAAAGAGGGGGCAGGACTGGATGGATGGGGGAGTGGGGTGAAGGAGAAAAGAGGGGGCAGGGCTGGATGGATGGGGGAGTGGGGTGAAGGAGAAAAGAGGGGGCAGGGCTGGATGGATGGGGGAGTGGGGTGAGGGAGAAAAGAGGGGGCAGGGCTGGATGGATGGGGGAGTGGGGTGAAGGAGAAAAGAGGGGGCAGGGCTGGATGGATGGGGGAGTGGGGTGAAGGAGAAAAGAGGGGGCAGGGCTGGATGGATGGGGGAGTGGGGTGAAGGAGAAAAGAGGGGGCAGGGCTGGATGGATGGGGGAGTGGGGTGAAGGAGAAAAGAGGGGGCAGGACTGGATGGATGGGGGAGTGGGGTGAAGGAGAAAAGAGGGGGCAGGACTGGATGGATGGGGGAGTGGGGTGAAGGAGAAAAGAGGGGGCAGGACTGGATGGATGGGGGAGTGGGGTGAGGGAGAAAACAGGGGACAGGACTGGATGGATGGGGGAGTGGGGTGAGGGAGAAAACAGGGGACAGGACTGGATGGATGGGGGATTGGGGTGAAGGAGAAAAGAGGGGGCAGGACTGGATGGATGGGGGAGTGGGGTGAGGGAGAAAACAGGGGGCAGGACTGGATGGATGGGGGATTGGGGTTAGTGAGAGAGGAGGGAGGAGGGATGGATGGAGGGAGAAGTGGGGTGAGAGATAAAGGAGGGAGCAGGGCTGGATGGATACGGGAGTGTGTTGAGGGAGAGGGGAGGGGTCAGGGCTGGATGGATGGGGGTGTGAGGTGAGGGAGAGAGGAGGGGGCAGGGCTGGATGGATGGGAGAGTGGGATGAGGGTGAAAGGAAGGGACATGGCTGGATGGATGCGGGAGTGGGTTGAGGAAGAAAAGAGGGGGCAGGGCTGAATGGATGGGGGAGTGGAGTGAGGGAGAGAGGAGGGTGCAGGGCTGGATGGAGGGGGGAGTGGGATGAGGGAGAGAGGAGGGGGCAGGACTGGATGGATGAGGGAGTGGGGTGAGAGAGAAAATATGGGGCAGGACTGGATGGATGCGCGAGTTAGGTGAGGGAGAGAGGAGGAGGCAGTGCTGGATGCATTGGGCAGTGGGTTGAGGGTGAGAGGATGGGGTACTGCTGGATGGATGGGGGAGTGGGGTGAGGGTAAGTTGAGGGGGCAGGGCTGGATGGATGGGGGAGTGGCGTGAGGGAAAAAAGAGTGGGCAGGGCTGGATAGATGAGGGAGTGGGGTGAGGGTTAGAGGAAGGGGCAGGGCTGGATGGATGCGGGAGTGGGGTGAGGGAGAAAAGAGGGGGCAGGACTGGATGGATGGGGAAGTGGGGTGAGGAAGAGAGGACGGGTCAGGGCTGGATGGATGGGGGAGTGGGGTGAGGGAGAGAGGAGGAGGCAGGGTTGGATGGATGGGGGAGTGGGGTGAGGGAGAAAGGAGGGGGCAGGGCTGGATGGATAGGTAAGTGAGGTGAGGGAAAGAGAAGGCGGCAGGGCTGAATGGATGGGGGAATGGGGTGAGGAAGAGAGGAGGAGGCAGGACTGGATGGATAGAGGAGTGGGGTGAGGGAAAGAGGAGGAGGCAGGGGCTGGATGGATAGGGGAGTGGGTTTGAGAGAGAGAGGAAGGTACAGGGCAAGATGGATGAGGGAGTAGGGTGAGGGAGAGAGAAGGGGGCAGGGCTGGATTGATGGGAGAATGGGGTGAGGGAGAGAGGAGGAGACAGGGCTGGATGGATGGGGGAGTGGGGTGAGTGAGAGAGGAGGGGGCAGAGTAGGGTGGATCGGGGAGTGGGGTGAGGGGTGAGGATGGGGCAGGTCTGGATTGATGGGGGACTGGGGTGAGGGATAGAGGAGGGGGCAGGGCTGGATGGATGGGGGGCTCGGGTGAGGGAGCGATGATGGGGCAGGGCCGGATTAATGGGGGAATGGGGTGAGGGAGAGAGGTGGGGGCAGGGCTGGATAGATGTGGGTATGGGGTGAGGGTGAGAGGAAGGGGCAGGGCTGGATGGATGCGGGAGTGGGGTGAGGGAGAAAAGAAGGGGCAGGGCTGGATGGATGGGGGGTCGGGTGAGGGAGAGAGGATGGGGCAGGGCCGGATGGATGGGGGAGTGGGGTGAGGGAGAGAGTAGGGGGCAGTGCTGGATGGATAGGGGAGTTGGGTGAGGGTGAGAGGAAGGGGTAGGACTGGATGGATGCGGGAGCGGAGTGAGGGAGAAAAGAGGGGGAAGGGCTGTATAGATAGGCGAGTGGGGTGAGGGAGAGAGGAGTGAGCAGGGATGGATGGATGGGGGAGTGTGTTGAGGGAGAGGGGAGGGATCAGGGCTGGATGGATGGGGGAGTGATGTGAGGGAGAGAGGAGGGGGCAGGGCAGAGTTGATGGGGGAGTTGGTTGAGGGAGAGAGGAAGGGGCAGGGCTAGATGGATGGGAGAGTGGGATGAGGGTGAAAGGAAGGGACATGGCTGGATGGATGCGGGAGTGGGTTGAGGTAGAAAAGAGGGGGCAGGGCTGAATGGATGGGGTGAGTGGAGTGAGGGAAAAAGGAGGGTGCAGGGCTGGATGGAGGGGTGAGTGGGTAGAGGGAGAGAGGAAGGGGCAGGGCAGGATGGATGGGGGAAGGGGGTGATGGAAAGAGGAGGGGGCAGGGCTGGATGGATAGGGAAGTGAGGTGAGGAAAAGAGGAGGGGAATGGGCAGGATGGATGGGGGAAGGGGGTGACGGAGAGAGGAGGGGGCAGGGCTGGATGGATAGGGAAGGGAGGTGAGGGATAGAGGAGGGGGCAGGGCTGAATGGATCGGGGAATGGGGTGAGGAAAAGAGGAGGAGAAAGGGCAGGATGGATGGGGAAAGGGGCTGACGGAGAGAGGAGGGGGCAGGACTGGATGGATGGGGGAGTGGGGTGAGGAAGAGAGGAGGAGGCAGGGCTGGATGGATAGGGGAGTGGGTTGAGAGAGAGAGAGGAAGGTACAGGGCAGGGTGGATGGGGGAGTGGGGTGAGGGAGAGAGGAGGGGTCAAGGCTGGATTGATGGGAGAATGGGGTGAGGGAGAGAGGAGGAGGCAGGGCTAGATGGATGGGGGAGTGGGGTAAGGGAGAGAGGAGGGGGCAGGGCTGGATTGATGGGAGAATGGGGTGAGGGAGAGAGGAGGAGGCAGGGCTAGATGGATGGGGGAGTGGGGTGAGGGAGAGAGGAGGGGTCAGGGCTGGATTGATGGGAGAATGGGGTGAGGGAGAGTGGAGGAGGCAGGGCTAGATGGATGGGGGAGTGGGGTAAGGGAGAGAGGAGGGGGCAGGGCTGGATTGATAGGAGAATGGGGTAAGAGCGAGAGAGGAGGAGGCAGGGCTGGATGGGTGGGGGAGTGGGGTAAGGGAGAGAGGAGTGAGCAGAGCAGGGTTGATCGGGGAGTTAGGTGAGGGGTGAGAATGGGGCAGGGCTGGATTGATGGGGGACTGGGGTGAGGGAGAGAAGAGGGGGCAGGGCTGGATGGATGGGGTTTAGGGTGAGGGAGCGATGATGGGGCAGGGCCGGATTAATGGGGGTGAGGGAGAGAGATGGGGACAGGACTGGATAGATGTGGGAGTGGGATGAGGGTGAGAGGAAGGGACAAGGCTGGATGGATGCGGGAGTGGGGTGAGGGAGAAAAGAGGGGGCAGGGCTGGATGGATGAGGGGTCGGGTGAGGGAGAGAGGATGGGGCGGGGCTGGATGGATGGGGGAGTGGGGTGAGGGAGATAGGAGGGGACAGGGCTGGATGGATAGGGGAGTAGGGTGAGGGAGAGAGTAGGGGGCAGTGCTGGATGGATAGGGGAGTCGGGTGAGGGTGACAGGAAGGGGTAGGACTGGGTGGATGCGGGAGCGGGATGAGGGAGAAAAGAGGGGGCAGGGCTGGATAGATAGGCGAATGGGGTGAGGGAGATTGGAGGGAACAGGGATGGATGGATGGGGGAGTGGGGTGAGGGATAAAGGAGGGAGCAGGGCTAGATGGATAGAAGAGTGTGTTGAGGGAGAGGGGAGGGGTCAGGGCTGGATGGATGGGGGAGTGACGTAAGGGAGAGAGAAGGGGGCAGGGCAGGGTTGATGGGGGAGTGGGTTGAGGGAGAGAGGAGGGGGCAGGGCTAGATGGATGCGAGAATGGGATGAGGGTGAAAGGAAGGGACATGGCTGGATGGATGCGGGAGTGGGTTGAGGAAGAAAAGAGGGGGCAGGGCTGAATGGATAGGGGAGTAGAGTGAGGGAGAAAGGAGGGTGCAGGGCTGGATGGAGGGGTGAGTGGGGTGAGGGAGAGAGGAGTGGGCAGGGCTAGATGGATAGAGAAGTGAGGTGAGGGAAAGAGGAGGGGGCAGGGCAGGATGGATGGGGGAAGGGCGTGACGGAGAGAGGAGGGGGCAGGGCTGGATGGATGGGGGAGTGGGGTGAGGAAGATAGTAGGAGGCAGGGCTAGATGGATAGGGGAGTGGGTTGAGAGAAAGAGGAGGAGGCAGGGCTGGATGGATAGGGGAGTGGGTTGAGAGAGAGAGAGAGAGAGAGAGAGAGAGAGAGAGAGAGAGAGAGAGAGAGAGAGAGAGAGAGAGAGAGAGAGGAAGGTACAGGGCAGGGTGGATGGGGGAGTGGGGTGAGGGAGAGAGGAGGAGGTAGGGCTGGATGGATTGGAGAATGGGGTGAGGGAGAGAGGAGGAGGCAGGACTGGATGGATGGGGGAGTGGGGTGAGGGAGAGAGGAGGGGGCAGGGCTGGATTGATGGGAGGATTGGGTGAGGGAGAGAGGAGGAGGCAGGGCTGGAAGGATGGGGGAGTGGGGTGAGGGAGAGAGGAGGGGGCAGAGCAGGGTGGATCGGGAAGTGGGGTGAGGGGTGAGGATGGGCCAGGGCTGGATTGATGGGGGACTGGGGTGAGGGAGAGAGGAGGAGGCCGGGCTGGATGGATTGGGGAGTGGGATGAGGGAGAGAGAAGGGGGAAGGGCTCGATGGATGGGGGAGTCGGGTGAGGGTGAGAGGAAAGGGCAGGGTTCGATGGATGCGGGAGTGGGGTAAGGGAGAAAACAGGGGGCATGGCTAGATGGAGA
Organism: Cancer borealis; assembly: GCA_036785275.1. Lineage (NCBI taxonomy): Eukaryota > Metazoa > Arthropoda > Malacostraca > Decapoda > Cancridae > Cancer > Cancer borealis. Next base: position 18,349 of record JAXIVD010006057.1, read on the forward strand.
GGGAAGTAGGTTGAGGGAGGCAGGAGGGGGCAGGGCTGTATGGATGGGGGAGTTGGGTGAGGGAGAGAGGAGGGGACAGGGCTGGATAGATGAAGGAGTGGGGTAAGGGAGAAAATAGAGGGCAGGGCTGGATGGATGGGGGAGTGGGGTGAGTGAGAGAGGAGGGGAGAGGGCTGGATGGATTGGGCACTAGGGTGAGGGAGAGAGGGTCAGGGCTGGATGGATGAGGAAGTTGGGTGAGGGAGAGAAGAGGGGGCACGGCTTGATGGATGGGGGAGTGGGGTGAGGGAGAGAGGAGGGGGCAGGGCTGGATGGATGAGGGAGTGTGTTGAGGGAGAGGGGAGGGGCCAGGGCTGGATGGATGGGGGATTGGGGTTAGGGTGAAAGGAAGAGGTAGGGCTGGATGGATGGGGGAGTGGGGTGAGGGAGAAAATAGGGGGCAGGACTAGATGGATGAGCGAGTTGGGTGAGGGAAAGAGGAGGAGGCAGTGCTGGATGGATGGGGGAGTGGGGTGAAAGAGAGAGGAGGGGGCAGGGCTGGATTGATGGTGGAGTCGGGTGAGGGAGAGAGGAGGGGGCAGGGCTGGATGGATGAAGGAGGGGGGTGAGGGTGAGAGGAAGGGGCAGGGCTGGATGGGTGCGGGAGTGGGTTTGAGGGAGAAAAGAGGGGACAGGACTGGATGGATGGGGGAGTGGGGTGAAGGAGAAAAGAGGGGGCAGGACTGGATGGATGGGGGAGTGGGGTGAAGGAGAAAAGAGGGGGCAGGGCTGGATGGATGGGGGAGTGGGGTGAAGGAGAAAAGAGGGGGCAGGGCTGGATGGATGGGGGAGTGGGGTGAAGGAGAAAAGAGGGGGCAGGGCTGGATGGATGGGGGAGTGGGGTGAGGGAGAAAAGAGGGGGCAGGACTGGATGGATGGGGGAGTGGGGTGAAGGAGAAAAGAGGGGGCAGGGCTGGATGGATGGGGGAGTGGGGTGAGGGAGAAAAGAGGGGGCAGGACTGGATGGATGGGGGAGTGGGGTGAAGGAGAAAAGAGGGGGCAGGGCTGGATGGATGGGGGAGTGGGGTGAGGGAGAAAAGAGGGGGCAGGGCTGGATGGATGGGGGAGTGGGGTGAAGGAGAAAAGAGGGGGCAGGGCTGGATGGATGGGGGAGTGGGGTGAGGGAGAAAAGAGGGGGCAGGACTGGATGGATGGGGGAGTGGGGTGAAGGAGAAAAGAGGGGGCAGGGCTGGATGGATGGGGGAGTGGGGTGAAGGAGAAAAGAGGGGGCAGGGCTGGATGGATGGGGGAGTGGGGTGAAGGAGAAAAGAGGGGGCAGGGCTGGATGGATGGGGGAGTGGGGTGAAGGAGAAAAGAGGGGGCAGGGCTGGATGGATGGGGGAGTGGGGTGAAGGAGAAAAGAGGGGGCAGGACTGGATGGATGGGGGAGTGGGGTGAAGGAGAAAAGAGGGGGCAGGACTGGATGGATGGGGGAGTGGGGTGAGGGAGAAAAGAGGGGGCAGGGCTGGATGGATGGGGGAGTGGGGTGAAGGAGAAAAGAGGGGGCAGGGCTGGATGGATGGGGGAGTGGGGTGAGGGAGAAAAGAGGGGGCAGGACTGGATGGATGGGGGAGTGGGGTGAAGGAGAAAAGAGGGGGCAGGGCTGGATGGATGGGGGAGTGGGGTGAAGGAGAAAAGAGGGGGCAGGGCTGGATGGATGGGGGAGTGGGGTGAGGGAGAAAAGAGGGGGCAGGGCTGGATGGATGGGGGAGTGGGGTGAAGGAGAAAAGAGGGGGCAGGGCTGGATGGATGGGGGAGTGGGGTGAAGGAGAAAAGAGGGGGCAGGGCTGGATGGATGGGGGAGTGGGGTGAAGGAGAAAAGAGGGGGCAGGGCTGGATGGATGGGGGAGTGGGGTGAAGGAGAAAAGAGGGGGCAGGACTGGATGGATGGGGGAGTGGGGTGAAGGAGAAAAGAGGGGGCAGGACTGGATGGATGGGGGAGTGGGGTGAAGGAGAAAAGAGGGGGCAGGACTGGATGGATGGGGGAGTGGGGTGAGGGAGAAAACAGGGGACAGGACTGGATGGATGGGGGAGTGGGGTGAGGGAGAAAACAGGGGACAGGACTGGATGGATGGGGGATTGGGGTGAAGGAGAAAAGAGGGGGCAGGACTGGATGGATGGGGGAGTGGGGTGAGGGAGAAAACAGGGGGCAGGACTGGATGGATGGGGGATTGGGGTTAGTGAGAGAGGAGGGAGGAGGGATGGATGGAGGGAGAAGTGGGGTGAGAGATAAAGGAGGGAGCAGGGCTGGATGGATACGGGAGTGTGTTGAGGGAGAGGGGAGGGGTCAGGGCTGGATGGATGGGGGTGTGAGGTGAGGGAGAGAGGAGGGGGCAGGGCTGGATGGATGGGAGAGTGGGATGAGGGTGAAAGGAAGGGACATGGCTGGATGGATGCGGGAGTGGGTTGAGGAAGAAAAGAGGGGGCAGGGCTGAATGGATGGGGGAGTGGAGTGAGGGAGAGAGGAGGGTGCAGGGCTGGATGGAGGGGGGAGTGGGATGAGGGAGAGAGGAGGGGGCAGGGCTGGATGGAGGGGGGAGTGGGGTGAGGGAGAGAGGAGGGGGCAGGGCTGGATGGATAGGGAAGTGAGGTGAGGGAGAAAGGAGGGGTCAGGGCTGGATGGATGGGGGTGTGGGGTGAGGAAAAGAGGAGGGGGCAGGGCAGGATGGATGGGGGAAGGGGGTGAGGGAGAGAGGAGGGGACAGGGCTGGATGGATGGGGGAGGGGGGGGAGGGAGAGAGGAGGGGGCAGGGCTGGATTGATGGGGGAGTGGGGTGAGGGAGAGAGGAGGAGGCAGGGCTCGATGGATGGGGGAATGGGGTGAGGGAGAGAGGAGGGGGCAGGGCTGGATGGATGGGGGAGTGTGGCGAGGGAGAGAGGAGGGGGCAAGGCTAGATGGATGGTGAAGTGGGGTGAGGGAGAGAGAATGGGCAGGGCTGGATGGAAGGTGAAGTGGGGTGAGGGAGAGAGGAGGGGACAGGGGTGGATGGATGGGGGTGTAGGGTGAGGGAGAAAAGAGGGGTCAGGGCTGGATGGATGGGGGAGTGGGGTGAGGGAGAGAGGAGGGGGCAGGGCTGGATGGATGGTGAAGTGGGGTGAGGGAGAGAGGAGGAGCCAGGGCAGTGTGGATAGGGGAGTGGGGTGAGGGATGGAGGAGGGGAGTAGGATTAAGGATTTAAGATGGGATGGTGAGGGATTGATGGTGAAGTGTGGTGAGGGAGAGAGGAGGGGGCAGGGCTGGATGGATGGAGGAGTGGGGTGAGGGAGAGAGGAAGGGGCAAGGCAGGGTGGATAGGGGAGTGGGGTGAGTGACATAAAAGGGGCCGGGCTGGATGGAGGAGGAGAGTAGGATTTAAGATGGGATTGTGAGGGAGGAAAGGGTAGGAATGGAAGGGAGAGTGGGGGGGTTAAGGACATGAATGTAAAGGGAGAAGAGGGGGGGAGAGGAAAGTGTTTTGGATCGAAGGGTATGAAGGAATGGGGGAAGGGATACAGATGAAAGGAATAGTAAGGAGGAGGAATGGAAGGGTAAATGGGAAGGGGAAGGGGTAGGAATGGCGTGAGGGAGAGGAAGGAGGGAAAATTAGGGAAGGGAGAAAGTGTGGGGAGGAGGGAAAAGAGGTAGTGAGGAGATTCCTATCTATCTATCTACTTATCTACCTACTTACCTACCTACGTATCTACCTATCTACCTACATACCTACCTACCTACCTACTTGTCTATATATCTACCTACCTTCCTACCTACTACCTCTCTATATATTTACCTACCTACGTATCTATATATCTACCTACCTTTCTACCTACCTATCTGTATATCTATCTACCTACCTACCTACCTATCTATATATCTACCTACCTACCTACCTATCTATACATCTACCTACCTACCTATCTACCTATCTACCTACCAATTTTATGGAGTTCGGGTTTTCTGCACAGGTCCTTTGTTTGATTTCAACAAATATTTAGGTCACCATCTTCCAAGGCCTGGTGCAGCAGGTTGGTGACCTTGTTTAATTTAGAGCTCTTATTGAGCCTCCACCTGAAGCGAGAGAGGTGCTCCGAGTCGGGCATGACCTCCAGCGCAGTAGCCACAATGTCAATGACATCGGACTCCTGCTGGTTACGGTCAGTGTCCCTCTTTGCCAGACCGAAGTCCAGCAAAAAGGCACGCACGTCGCCCTCGTCGGACACGTCCACCAGCACGTTCTTGCTGTGGATGTCTCCGTGGGTGACGCCCCTGGCATGCAGGCGCCGCACTATGCCGCACACCTGCACGAGGGCCAGCAGACAGGTGCGCACCCCTCCGTGCTTTAGACAGTCTTCCAGCCGCTCTCCCGGGCACAACTCCATCACCAAGGAGGGAGGAGAGTCAGTCGTCACCCCGTAAAACCGGGGTACGCCAGCCTCGCCATCCAACTCCTGCAGTAGCTCCGCCTCCTCAGAGGTTTGCACTATGAGCTCAAGATCGTCCACAGGCTCCTTAATTGCCACCTTCACAATGTTGTCCCGGGAGAGAGCCAGCCGCCCCCTGTACACTACGCCGAAGTACCCTTCACCCAGGGCCTTCCCCCTCTTCAGGTGTTTCTTTTTAATGATCTGAATTTTTTCGCTGGTCCGTGTAACATATTCATGGGAATGCCGGGTCGTCACCAAGTTATCAGTCCGTGAATGCCGGGTCGTCATCAAGTTATCAGTCCGAGAGTGTCCAGTCGTCATCAAATTATCCGTCCGAATCCGAGGCTTGGCTATAGTGTTCGTAGCGATAGTTAATCCACCAGCGGCTTGCTAGGCCAACTGGCTTCCGCGAGACTGCTAATTAGTACCACTGGCGCTCACTCCCCTAAGGTAACAGGATTGTAGCCACCAATCCCAAGTAAAAGCACCAGTAAGAACAAGCTGCCGCACCTCGTCAAGGTTACACAGTCTCTTGCCCAAGTGGGTGGCTACCCTTGGGCCGCGGCAGTATAATATTACTTTCATTATTTACACCTTCAAGTACTGCGATGCTGAACGTATTGAAGTAGAAAAAACCACACTGAAAACGAACTCAAAGCTGCTTCCAGTTGTCCGTGGCGAGGCGTGCCTCAGGACAACGGGTCCTTCCACCCAGCCTCTTAGTTTTTGTTTCCGACTCCCAGTAACATTATTTATACCTTCAAGTACTGCGATGCTGAACGTATTGAAGTAGAAAAAAACACACTGAAAACGAGCTCAAAGCTGCTTCCAGTTGTCCGTGGCGAGGCGTGCATCAGGACAACGGGTCCTTCCACCCAGCCTCTTAGTTTTTGTTTCCGACTTCCAGTAACATTATTTACACCTTCAAGTACTGCGATGCTGAACGTATTGAAGAAGAAAAAAACACACTGAAAACAAGCTCAAAGCTGCTTCCAGTTGTCCGTGGCGAGGCGTGCCTCAGGACAACGGCTCCTTCCACCCAGCCTCTTAGTTTTTGTTTCCGACTTCCAGTAACATTATTTACACCTTCAAATACTGCGATGCTGAACATATTGAAGTAGAAAAAACCACACTGAAAACAAGCTCAAAGCTTCTTCCAGCTATCCGTGGCAAGGCGTGCATCAGGACAACGGATCCTTCCACCCAGCCTCTTAGTTTTTGTTTCCGACTTCCAGTAACATTATTTATACCTTCAAATACTGCGATGCTGAATGTATTGAAGTAGAAAAAACCACACTGAAAACAAGCTCAAAGCTGCTTCCAGCTATCCGTGGCGAGGCGTGCATCAGGACAACGGGTCCTTCCACCCAGCCTCTTAGTTTTTGTTTCCGACTTCCAGTAACATTATTTACACCTTCAAATACTGCGATGCTGAACGTATTGAAGTAGAAAAAACACACTGAAAACAAGCTCAAAGCTGCTTCCAGTTGTCCGTGGCGAGGCGTGCCTCAGGACAACGGGTCCTTCCACCCAGCCTCTTAGTTTTTGTTTCCGACTTCCAGTAACATTATTTACACCTTCAAGTACTGCGATGCTGAACGTATTGAAGTAGAAAAAACACACTGAAAACAAGCTCAAAGCTGTTTCCAGTTGTCCGTGGCGAGGCGTGCATCAGGACAACGGGTCCTTCCACCCAGCCTCTTAGTTTTTGTTTCCGACTTCCAGTAACATTATTTACACCTTCAAGTACTGCGATGCTGAACGTATTGAAGTAGAAAAAAACACACTGAAAACAAGCTCAAAGCTGCTTCCAGTTGTCCGTGGCGAGGCGTGCCTCAGGGGAACGGGTCCTCCCAACGAGTCTCTCGGAGCAAAGCTTCACCTTCCGGGAATGTTCCCGAGCCTCCCCCGCCTCCAACATGCAGAAGACTGTTGTCATAATCTTACTTGTTCGTCCAAGGTTCATTCGCAATTTGCATTTTATGACTAGTTGATAAACCAAGATGGCCAAAATATTGATGTAGTTTTTAAACTCCAACCTAACCACAAACTGAACATTTTGAAACAAATTTAATTCTTACCTCAACTCTAATCCTCAAGTGTTGTTATTGGCTGGCTGGCCTAGGCTGTGTGTGTTCAGTCAGCCAATAGCAACACACAGCCTTGGCCAGCCAGCCAATAGCAACACGAGTATGTGGTGAGGTTGGAGTTGAGGGAAGAATTATATTTAGATTCAAAATTTGAGGTTTGTCAACTATTGCCTTGTAATAATTGGTTGACCTACAGTGTTGGTGCATCTGTGAATAATGGTGTAAACGTGAACAGTTGACTTGCACCGATCACCAACGTGGTTATAGAGGACAGGCGTAGCTTCTGTGGTGAGTGAAGTAGGCATGAGGTGAGCGTGTATCACAGTAAACATGCTCTACCACTACATGGAACAAGTGTTTGACAAGCAGAGCAGCATCAGTATGGCTTAAGAGGGAGAAAGGGATGGGTTTGTTGTGCGTTGCAGCCCATCACTTCTTTTTGTACCACTTGTTACATATACTCCACATCACCACCATTCATGTACTCCATTACAACTCCTATACACCACTACACCTTTACTATACCACCACACTATCACACCAATACTCCACACCACCACACTACATCACTTCCACCTCACTCATCACTAGCTGCGTCCCAAAGATCGAGTGTTCGCACTTTTCACTCTTATCTCCTAATTATCTTTTTACCTGTGAGCATTTACCTGGCGTCACTGCGGGTGTTGGGGTGTAAGTGGCGGTAATGACAGGTAATGAGGGGCGGACGGGACTGCCTCTCACCTGGCTATTGATACCTGGCGTTCCTTTGACTGTAAAATGTTTTTCTTCGCTGTTTCAGAGTGAACAGTCGGTCGCAGACATGTGGAAGGTGATGAAACGGTAAGAAAATTATGGTTGTTACGTTTATATTATTCTAG
>JAXIVD010006058.1:0-25755 GCA_036785275.1 Cancer borealis
CCCACGATGGGCACTTTCCCGCCACTTACACCTCTCCCAACCATCAAAGTGGGTGACTATGCACTTTTCCATTTCAGGAAAGAAAATGTTGGTTAACTCTTGGCCAAATTGTCACAATCGGTGCATTTTCTTGTAGCAAATAGGTAACTGATATACTGTACAATAATGCTAAAGACAACATAATTCATTGAAAAATTGTTTAATACATTGTATTTACCTGTTTCTAAAACATAAAACCTGAAACAATGCTAATGAAATAAACAAACGTGTGAGGCCGCAAGACAATGTCCTTCCACACAGTAAAGTAGTGTACAACAACAGTGTATGATAGTGATATATCATTTGATAATGTAATTATAATACATTAAAACAGGATATGTAGAGATAAACTTTAATATCTCGTGTTTATAATAACTGATTATGAAACGATAACATACACAGACATATGGGAATGCATTTTGATGTATGCGCATGAATGTTTCGTCTCATCTACTCTCCTTTAAGGGGTTTATATGCCGGGTAACCGGGTAAATATAGATAGATAGATAAACCGATAGATTATAATAATTTTATTAAAGAGCTGGCTACACCAGTGATATGTGATGTCGCCTTTCTTGTTCAACTTCATAATCGATATTGAAGTTACATAAGTGAAAATTTGGATTAGGAAACTGGAAAAATATAGTCTGGTAGACAAGAAAAAAGTTGAATCAAGCAATATTTAAAAAATAAGCTGTAGTTGAATGCACGATGAAACTGGAATTATTGGTTATAAATCTAGGAGCTTAGAAGTGTATGTGAACGAAGGAAATTTAATATCTATGTAGCTTAGAACAATGAAATAAGACTGTTGTCACGGAGAAAAGGTGGGAAAGGGTAAACTAATTCAAAGCAAATAATAAGCTGGATAGATTGAAAACTATAACGTTGATCATAGACAGAGAAACTGAAGGACACGTCATGTGCTCATGTGTATGCAGTGACAGTCTCAAATCGGTTTGAAGTGCTGGACGCCCTAGAGGACCCAGTAGAACTGTGGGATACCTTCAAACATGAAACTCTTGAGGCTGCCAGAGGGTGTGCTGGGGGGTGTCCGAGGTCACGGAATGGTTTTGCTTTGGCGGACTGGACTGGACACTGGACACCATAGAGAAGAGTCGCGCTGCTAAGCTGGCTGGGAGCCGAAACCAGTACAGGGTTCTGTCTCGTAGGGCTAGAACTCTTCTGAGGAGAGACAGGGAGAGGTATGTCAGGAGTAGTGGCGGCTCGTGTTATAGACACTGCGGAACTGCAGCACCCCCTATTTTCCACTCGATATTATCGATAACATTCAATATAATGAGTCCTTTTTCCTTTAATTCTTTCTTTATACATGTACATTATATAATCCTTAAGCCTAATGTCAGTAGCTATCCCCTTGTTTATGAAAATAATACAAACATTCTTATATAGAACTGTGCGCTTCACAGTTCCAGCGACGCCGTGTTTGGCTGTCATGCGCATGTGCACATGTCCGAGATGGGACCGAGCCACTAGGGGAGAGAGAACACTGTAGCTCACGCAGTGCCGCCCCTGGGCCCATACTTATAAAGAATTAAGATTTGATCCTAAGACCTCGTCTTAACTAAGCTAGGACAAGATCCCAGCTAAGACGCGGAGCTTAGGATCAAGTCTGGGACAATGGCGTAAGATGTCAAAAAAGCGCTATACATAGCAAACCTTTGGTTTGGTTAACATGAAATTTAACCAATAAAAGTTTTAAAATGAGTGAAAATAACGGAAAAAAAATAACAATGAATATTTTTATGATGACTGGTTAAGATAAGAATGAGTAAATACATATATGAAGATATGTTTTTATCGTCGATGCAAGGCTCCGTTCAAACGGCCCAAATAAACAAAGAACTTGGATGCACTCAATTTAAATGAAATTATGGACTCTACTGCTACCTTCAGTTTTAAAAGTTTGACAAAACACCTTAGGAACAATAGATAGAACAAAACCCTCCAGGACAGAACCACGTATGATTTTTTTTTCTCGATAGGCTAGGTTAGGTTAGGTGGTAAAAAAAAAATCGTTTCCTTAACCACTATAATTCACTGCAATTTAAACCTCAGAAACTTGTGCAGATCACCACAGCTATGCTGCTGAAATACAGAAAAAACACGATTTTTTTCTCTTTCTGAAAATTAAAGTTTAGTTTGGTTTGAACAAGGTTCTGTTATTTGTCAATATAAGTTAAGGTAGGGTTAATTAATGTTGTTATATTATGTTGATTTTGAAGCTATTAAATGTTTTCTATGACTAAAACTAGGGGGTTGTGAGAGGTGCAGACGCCATTTTTTCCGTAGCCACACGCCATTCTGGTGAATATATAAAAATTCACCGAAAAGAATAGTTTTGTTAGCATAACTATCCCAGAACTACAGTTAAATAAGCCTAACTAAAACTAATCCAACCAAACTTAAATAAACTTAACAAAATTTCACCAGACCTAACGTAACCTCAATAGAATTTCGATTTTTTTTCTGTAATTCTGCTTCATAATTGTTTGAAGTGATTTGAACAAGTTTCTGAGGTTTAATTTGCAGTGCATTATAAAGGTAAGGAAATATTGAGTGGTTAAGAAAACGAATCTTTACCGGTTAGATTAAGTGAAGTAAGATTTTTAGTGATTGGGATTATCATATAATAAATGTAATAATTCACATCTCAGAAGTATTCATACATTACAAATAATAAGACAAAATATTATGATATATATTTTTTGTCATAGGAAGGTTTTGTCAAGAATTTTGTATCCTAGGGGGATTTGGTAAAGTTCTAGTTTACGCCCATACTCTCCCCTCACCCCCCCAACAAGCTTTGGGACCTGGTGGGAATGTGGGGTTTCGGGTGGGGTAAATGAAATGCGTCGCAAATGCGTATTTTTTGCGTAAAGGGGGTGAAATAGTCTGCCAAAAAGTCTACGGAAGTCTCACTGCATGTTTCGTAAAACACTACCATTTCAACTTCTATCCTATCCTGGGGACCATGAAATGTGTCGCAAATGCGTATTTTTTGCGTAAAGGGGGTGAAATAGTCTGCCATAAGTCTACGGAAGTCTCACTGCAAGTTTCGTAAAGCACTACCATTTCAACTCCTAACCTATCCTATTCTATCCTATCCTATCCAATCCTATCCTATCCTATCCAACCCTGTCCTAACATATCCTAACCTAACCTATCCTAACCTAACCTATCCTAACCTAACCTATCCTAACCTAACCTATCCTAACCTATCCTAACCTATCCTATCCTAACCTAACCTATCCTATCCTATCCTAACTGTAGTAACATCATATAAGTACTTACATATTTTCCTAGTGACGCCAAGATGGCCCTGCTGCTTCAGAAACGTTGTTGTCGTCGTCATCAGAAGACTCGTCACTGAAGGAGGGAACCGGTGCTCCTCCAATACTTTGCGGTGTACTTTGCAACTGTTGTGGTAGGTAGAGGCGTGTAACTTGCTTTAACAAATTATGTACCTCTCTGCCTCCCTCACTACTACGCAGGAAGAGGTAGCGGCTTATGTATTGGCGTAAAAAGATGCTTTTAATTCCAGGACGCCTCACCCACTCTTTAATATCTCTCCACAGTCGTTCAATGTTTTGTGTGTGAACCTCTGAATGACTTGGATCCACAAAGTTTTCCGAGTGATTAATCACTTTGTGAATGTAATTTTCTTTGGAGAGGTTCCAATACGCCCTCCAACTGTCACTCACTATCACTGAGCCTGGTAAAAACGTATCTCTTTATTATTGGGATAAGCGTAGCAGAGTCACGTTTCACACTGCAAGGCTCAACTAGCGGTTTCACGACACACTGCTTAGAGTCACGCTCAATCGCACCAAACAGCCATGTTTGGCCCAGCAATCGGCCACGCTCATATTTTCGCTTCACAATGAGTGTTTCGTCAATTTCCACAGTCTTACCAACTCCACCAATTGGTTGTTGATTTGCGAACCAAAATTCGGTCACCTCGCTGCAGAAACTGCGCCAATCAACTGCAGTCTGTCGTGATATTTCAATATTGGCTCTAACTTGACTGTGGGAAAAATACTTCCTGACCCACAAGTTTATGAAGCATAACACTTGCCATGGCTTTAAATGTGTTTTTTCCAAAAATGTGCCTTTATAGTCACTTACGGCGAAATTGCACAGGCGCCGTTTCTTCGTCTTTGGAACAACATATGATCCTGTACAACGCCACTGTTTTCTGTCTTCACAAAAGATACACTCGCGGCCACACCTTTCACACGTTACGTGACTCGATAACACACCATGGCTGCGAAAGAATTTCAAAGAATGTTCGTCATCTTTGTAGACTTTGCTAACCAATTCGTACTCAGTAAGGGAACATCCAGCACAGAGGGAAGCCATAGCTAGACTAACCAACAAACCCAAGGTTATTCCCAAGAAAGTATTGGGGTTTCATGAGTAAGTTCGAACCAGCATTCTCATGCAAACCCTCTTCTTCTTCTTCCCATCTATACACCATAATCCTCCTATCCCCCTACGTATTATGACGCTAGTATTACCATCTAGTAATATAACTACACTCTCTTTGCCGTGCAGTGCACGTTCACATTGGGTGGGGAGGAGAGATTTAGTTTAATTTTAAAATATTACCAAAAGGTGATAAATACCGACAGCCCCAAGTGATTCAGAGGTTCACACACAAAACATTGAACGACTGTGGAGAGATATTAAAGAGTGGATGAGGCGTCCTGGAATTAAAAGCATCTTTTTACGCCAATACATAAGCCGCTACCTCTTCCTGCGTAGTAGTGAGGGAGGCAGAGAAGTACATAATTTCTTAAAGCAAGTTACACGCCGTAGACTTTTGGCAGACTATTTCACCCCCTTTACGCAAAAAATACGCATTTGCGACACATTTCATGTACCCCACCCGAAACCCCGCATTCCCACCAGGTCCCCAGGATAGGATAGGAGTTGAAATGGTAGTGTTTTACGAAACCTGCAGTGAGACTTCCGTAGACTTTTGGCAGACTATTTCACCCCCTTTACGCAAAAAATACGCATTTGCGACGCATTTCATTTACTCCACCCGAAACCCCGCATTCCCACCAGGTCCCCAAGCTTGTTGGGGAGGTGAGGGGAGAGTATGGGCGTAAACTAGAACTTTACCGGGGATTTTGTCTTACACTCCTCCATGTCACTTCTTGTCCTCTTGTGTATTGTGTAAAGCATAATGTGATTAATTTTAGTATGGTCCTGTTCAACTCTTCTGCTGAGGCCCTTACATGCATGTAACACACAGTTGCACAAAAGGCTCGGTGCAATTTTCGTACTGTATATACTGGTTATGAAGGTAACCTAACCACAGTTTAACCTTTCTAGCTCCGTTCTGATTTAAAGTTGATCAAATTCTTGGCTAACATCCTTTACTTTTCCTCATTTAAACTTACAAGACTGTTGAATCACTGGACAAAGTTAGGTTGCTTTAAAGTGCAAAATACAAAGTGCACATACTGGTTCTTTCATTATATTTCTGATACTGATTGATAGTCTATAATAAAAACATAATAATTTATTCCTGCCTTTAATGAGTACCTTATTACAAAAGAAAAAAATATGCTTCTTAAGGGATTTCATTGGGAGCAGTCTCCCGGTTAGGTTGGGTAAAATTTCATTTTCACACCCGCCCAATTCCCCTTACATTCCCACATGTCCTCTTGTTTATTGGGGCAAGATGGGGGATGGGGATATCTTATTAGCAGCTATTCATTTGTGACGGTAATGAGTGTCAGAATCGTTTGTGTATATCAATGTATCAATGTTAGGTTTCCCTTACTCCAAAGAAACTTTGGGTATATCTTCTTAACTATTTATTTGCTACGGTTATATATTTTTTGTGGCTACACTAGCATTTCTCCAACATTTTTTTTTACCATTTAATCTCCTCCACGTACATATCAGTTGTTTTCTTGGGAGTATATATCAAAATTCAAAGAACAAAAGTTAGAGTGCCGTTATATCTCCCTTGTTTCTGGTATTCATCACCACTATTATACAATTTTGTTCCTACAGCAGCATTTCTACAACGTTTCTCTGCCACTTAATATCTTCCTCGTATATGTACACCGTTTTATTGGAGGTATATAACAATATTAAACTATGAGTTGAGGCTGGCTCTGCTCCAGCTTCGGCCATGTTGAATGTTAGGATGCACAGCTGAGCGTCTAGCTGCTATTCGCACCCGCAGCCGCACTTAGTTAGCTTAGGGCGCGACTTAGGGCTCGGTCCTAAAAGTTAGGATCCATCTCCACCATTTTGTATGCTTAGGATCGTCTGAGACGAAGTCTTAGCTTTATAAGTATGGGCCCTGGTGAGCTAGCGGGAGGTAGTGTTGTTTTTTTACTCCGCGTGTGTTGTGCTTAAAAACCATGCACCATATTCTTGAATATGATAAATTGTAGAATTATATTATTATCCTGCTTTCAGCTATTCTATTTAATTCACATTTTGTGCGCATGCACACACGTCCAAGATAGGAAGCTGCACGCAAGGGAGAGAGCACTGTCACTCACGCAGTGCTGACCTTTTTACACAATATTAAAACAATGGCTAAAATTTTTCTGAAGCAGCACCCCCACTAATTCTAGCTACGAGCCGCCACTGGTCAGGAGTCTCGCCGAGGATGACCCATGGTGTTAAGGACTGCTCATCACGAGTATCTGGCGTTTTCGGTACCTGTGCAGACGGACAAAGATTCGAATCTTCAAATCGATGGTGATCCCTGTCCTACTGTACAGCTGTGAGACATGGACACTGAACACCGATCTGAAGAGGCAAATTATTGTCTATCATGGGGTATTGTTGGAATGACCGTGTCAAATCAGCAACTGTTCTGCGCGACTGAATCAAAGCATAGTCTGCCAGCGTCAACTCCGGCTATATGGGCATGTGGTACGTTACCTAGAAGCTGATCCTGCTTCTCGGGTTATTTCTAAAGGAGAGAACTCGGATTGGAGAAGGCCAAGGAGGAACTCACATAGTTCATGGCTGGTGCAAATCAACGCTTCCTGTTGGGAGTTACATGGTATGGGAAAGGAGCTTGCATGGGGACTTCTACGGAGTGATCGCCAGAGCTGGCGTCGGAGAATTGGCTAGGCAACGCGCCTCTTGGCGTATGCCCCAAATGATTGATTGAGTATAGGAGTCACTTGGATCATTTTGATTTTTGATTTGCAATTAAGCTTAACTTTTAACAATGCCACCATTATGGTTCATCGGTTGTCTCTTATTTTCTTTGCAGAATTTCCAGAGAGGAAAAATGGTTATGGCCTCTAAATTACATTGCCTTCAAATACGTTGAAGACCACCGTTTCGGCATCAGGTGCACTCTAGGTTCCTTCACGGTGCAAGCTAATAAGCCGATTGAGCCGCACCACTGGGACCAGGCGTACCTGCATCTTCAAAGGTGAAACAATGCTGTATTTAGTACACCAACACCTATTTTCTCTCTCTCTCTCTCTCTCTCTCTCTCTCTCTCTCTCTCTCTCTCTCTCTCTCTCTCTCTCTCTCTCTCTCTCTCTCTCTCTCTCTCTCTCTCTCTCTCTCTCTCTCTCTCTCTCTCTCTCTCTCTCTCTCTCTCTCTCTCTCTCTCTCTCTCTCTCTCTCTCTCTCTCTCTCTCTCTCTCTCTCTCTCTCTCTCTCTCTCTCTCTCTCTCTGTAAGATATCAAAATTTGTCGACGATACGAAAATCAAGGCAAGGAAATTAATACAGAATCAGAAATGGCCGAAGTACTAAATGATTATTTTGCATCCGTTTTTACCGTTTAAGACACCTATGATATCCAGGAAGTAACCCCATCTAAGCCTAACTTAATTCCTTTAAGCAATTGTCACTTTACTGAGGATACTGTAACTAAGGCACTTGATAAAATTAAAGTAAATAAAACTTCTGGTCCTGATTTTATTGCACCGAGAGTCTTAAAAGAGGCAACATATCAGATCAGCAAACCTCTCGCAATACTATTCAATAAATTTTTAAATTCTGGAAAAGTTTCCGACATTTGAAAATGAGCAAATGTTACCCCTATATGGCTCTTTAAGTCACCGCCGCAATGCTGCTTCTTTATTTATCTTCTACCGCTATTTTCATGCTGACTGCTCTTCTGAATCTGCTAACTGCATGCCTCCCCCCTCCCGCGGCCTCGCTGCACAAGACTTTCTACTTCTTCTCATCCTTATTCTGTTCATATAACTAATGCAAGAATTAACCAGTATCTTCACTCTTTCATCCCAGGTAAAATCTGGAACTCTCTTCCTTTGTCTGTTTTTCCGCCTGCCTATGAGGTGTCAAGACACCTCTCATACTAAATTGAACTGTCCCTCCATTTTTCATTTCTACTATCTTCTTTACAGGGTCTGGCAACAAGCGGGATTTTTTTTTATACTTAATTTTTTTCCCTTAGCCGGTACCCTTTTAATGTAAAAAAAAAATACAGAAGAAAGGAGATAAATCACTACCGATTAACTACAGACCAATCAGCCTCACATCCGTAGTTGGTAAATTAATGGAAACTGTAATAAGCGATAAACTAGTGACTTTCCTAGGAGAAAATAGCATGATTAATAATTCTCACATTGTTTCCGCAACAAACACTCTTGCTTAACGAATCTCTTTGACTTTTATAACGATGTATTCAACATTTATGACGAGACAAAAGCGGTTGATATAATTATGACGCGACAAAAGCGGTTGATATAATTTATCTCGACTTTCAAAAAGCGTTTGACAAAGTTCCCCATAAACGTTATTAATAAAATTAGAATCACACGGCATATCTGGGAAAATTCTTAAGTGGGTTGAAGGCTGGCTTCCTGAAGAAGGCAACGCGTTGTCATAAACGGTAAATCATCTAACTAGCGAGACGTTAAAAGCGGTGTGCCACAGGGCTCAGTACTTGGTCCCATTCTTTTTCTAATTTATGTCAATGATATTGATGAAGGCCTCACCCGTAAAATATAAAAAATTGCCGACGATACGAAAATCACGACTAAAGTAACTACAACCGCTGATAAACTACAATTTCAATCAAACCTCAACACGTTAGTCAGTTGGTAAAGAAAAAAAGGGCAAATGATATTTAATGTTGATAAATGTAAAGTTTTGCATATCGGTAGCAATAATCAATTCGCTAAATATACAATGAATGGCTCTGAACTTTCCAAGGTTAACCATGAAAAAGACGTAGGGATAACGATTAGTAACGATCTCAAACCAGATATAAATTGTTCAGACGTAAAAAAAGCGAAACTGATGGGCTTCATCGGTAGAACTTTTGAATATAAATGAATTACTAAAATTATCCCAAGATTGCGAAACAAGTCTTACGAAGAACGACTAAAGGAGCTGAACTTATTCATTTTATCCAAACGTAGGCTACGAGGGGACCTAAATGAGGTTTTTTAAATGTTCCATGGTTTTGATAATATTAACATAAACGACTATGTAACTACCGATCTTACAAGCACCACCCGTAACAATGGCTTAAAGATCATTGGTAAGCGTTTTAGATCGAATGAAGCGAAGCATTTTCTCTTGTTTGAATTCTCTCCCAGCACAAATAGTTAACAGTATTACAATTGAATCATTTAAGAAAAATTCGATAAGCACTTAGCATCCGTTCACCAAGGCGAATATTACCCTACTGCGTCTATTATTATTTTTTTTTTTTGTAGCATAGATTACTCCTTGTTTTTCTCACTTTCCTATACAAATTCCATGATAGTTTTTCCATATTACATGGTATCACTTCCTCTTTCGGCCAGTTTCTGCTGGAGGGAGGGTGGGTGGGGAGGAACCTTCCACTTTGCTGTCCTTTTTGTCTCTATCAAGTAGATATTATAGTAGTAGTGTAGGCTAAACAGAGAGCCTCGTTAGGTCCAGTAGGACTGTTGCTGTTTGTTCTCCTTTGTACACACACACACTCTCTCTCTCTCTCTCTCTCTCTCTCTCTCTCCTCTCTCTCTCTCTCTCTCTCTCTTCTCTCTCTCTCTCTCTCTCTCTCTTTCTCTCTCTCTCTCTCTCTCTCTCTCTCTCTCTCTCTCTCTCTCTCTCTCTCTCTCTCTCTCTCTCTATCTCTATCTCTCTCTCTTTTTATTTTTTATTTTTTATTTATACTGAAAGTATTACATGGGGCATTTTTGTAAGCTAAAGGTGTCATCCTTAGATGTCATCTATCTGAAAGCCCAACCCAAGAAATAAATCATACGGATACAGACACATAATAATACATAATACATAAAAATACATAATTTTTACATAATAATGTATATAGTTTGTCTGTTTCACTTCCGTTTATATTAATTGTTTCACTTCACTTCCTAACTCACTAGTGTATCACCACGCACTTCACTGAGGCACGCATTCATTAACACTTTAAATTTCTGGCCTCCGCACACTGCAACACTGAGGTCGTCCGGGCATAAGTTCGAGGCCAGAAATTTGTTCCACCACTGGGCGTAGTTTTGCTTAAAATGTCTTTGGTGGTGGGTGGAGCGGGAACGCACGATTTCCAGGGCCGTCGGCGCGTCCTTGACGGCTCTTTGGACACGTGAGTGCGGCGTGGTGTCAGGCAGATCTCCTGCAGGTGAGATGCTCGTTGCATCTGCACTTTGTAGAGTGTACAGAGGCCTGCAACATTGCGGCGGTGCTGCAGACTCTGTAGGCTGCGCCGGTCTGCTGCTGTTCTCTGAGGTTGTAGTCCTGTATCAGCCGCTCCGCCCTCCGCTGGACTCTGTTCAGCAGAGCAAGATGGGAGGATGCTGCACCGCCGCAAGCGAGACAGGAGTACTCGAGCGAGGAGCGGATCTGGGACTTGTACAGCAGCTCTCGGTCTCTGCTGTCAAGAAGCCATGATATCCTCCTGAGGCAGGTCAGCTTCCCTGCAGCCGCCTTGGCAAGCTGGGTGATGTGAGCCTGGAAGGTCAACTTATTGTCATAAGTGACTCCCAAGATCTGCAGCTCGCTCTGAGGCGTCAGTGTTGTCCTGTTGAAGGCGAGGCGGATGTCGCTGGTGGTCCTGGACACCACGAGCAGCTGTGTTTTTTGAGGGGCAAAGCTGACCTGCCATCTGTGTCCCCAGTCCTCCAAGCGGCGAAGGAAGGCGTTGAGGCGCGGTCGTCGCGTTGCGTTCCTCCCCTGGCGCGAAAGATAACGAGAGAGTGATGTCATCCGCGTACGTCCGGGCACAGGGGACCAGGTTGAGCAGGTCATTTATGTAAATGTTCCAGAGCAGCGGCCCCAATACGCTGCCCTGTGGAAAACCTGCTTCTATTTTTTGTGGTCTTCCATTGTGCACTACCCGCATCTCCCTCTCATGCAGGTAGTCACAGAGCAGCGTCAGCAGCTCCCCCGCCCACGCCCACCACGCGTAGCCTCTCCACCAGAGCGGCGTGCCACACGCGGTCGAAAGCACCTGCTATGTCTAGTGCTATGACAGCAGTGGGCTTTCCCTGGTCCAGGTCATCACTCCACTCGCTGGTTAGCAGGAGACTGAGGTCAGCGGCCGAGCGTCCCTTCCTGAACCCAAACTGCCTGTCGCTGATGAGATGCTGGCTCTCGAGGTGGGTTGTAAGGTGCCTCGCGATGATGCTCTCCATCACTTTTCCGACCACAGACAGTAGGGAGACGGGGCGGTAGTTGGCAGCTTCTGACTTGCTGCCCTTTTTATGCACAGGCACAACGTGGCTGGTTTTCCAGATTCTTGGCCATCTGTTTTGTCGCAGGATGGCTTCAAATAGTCTGGACAGTGGGCGTGCCAGCACACTGGAGCATCTGCGCAGGAGTCTTGGGCTGACCTCATCAGGCCCAACTGCCTTTGTTTCTTCCAGGGCAGCAAGGGCAGCCCTCACCTCTGACACGGTCGTGCTGAGTGAGGTCAGTTTGTCTCCCGCCACCACAGGGAGTGAGGGAGGAGGTCTGGAGGGTTGCGTGACGGTCATTTTTTGGGAAAAGTGTTTGGCCAGCAATTTCTACTTTATCCCTCGATGAGTAGACAGTTTCCCCACTGCTGTCAACGAGGGGTGGAATAGAGGAGTCCTTAGCCACGCCCTGGTTGTCCTTGACAAGGTCCCACATTACCTCCTCTCAGCTTCCTTTTTTGGCCTTCCACCCATTTTTCCATGGCCCAGGCTTGGGTAGACTTCATGTGGGCAGCTGCTGTCTTGTGGCGGTCTTTGTTATGCAGTGTGCGGTTTTTTCATGTAGACTCGCCAGGCCCGATATTTCATGTCTGAGGCAGCTCTACACTGGGGGCCAAACCATGGTTGGTCAGAGGCTTTTGAACGATGTTGTTTGTGTGGCACCACTGGCACTGTGCCTCCAGCAAGGCCTCAGTAATCCGCTCTGCCTGCTAATTTATGTCCCCTTGTAACAGGCTGCTCCAGTCCTGTTGTGCCAGGCAGCACCGTAGCTGCTCCCAGTCTGCATTCTCCCACTGCCAGTAAGTGCGGGTGGTGCTCTCATCACGAGGCTTCCTGAAGTCTATCCTCGTGAAAATAGTCTCGTGGTCCGAAGTGCCCACAGGACCTAGTGGGAAGCAGCACACGTTGTGGCAAGGGAGATCCGTTATTAACAGGATCAAGGATGGAGCCTGAACGATGGGTGGGGAAGGTGACGTGGTTTGTTAAGTCGAACACGGCCAGGAAGGAGTCGAAGGCTCGTTGTAACCCTCGCGGGGTTAGATCACCGAGGATGACCACACTATCACAGCGGTGAGTTGTTAGAAGATGGTCAAGATTTTCACTTAAAAAATCCATAAGTGCAACTCCTTGTGAAGGAGGTCTGTAGCAGCCTACACACAGTGTCCCTTGACCATCTTTGTTGGTAATTTTTAATAGGATTATTTCGAGCCCCGCGGGGATGGGCGTGTCCAGTATAACCACGTTGAGTATAGTCTTAAAACAAAAGGCAACTCCCCCTTCCCTGTGAGGAACGGTCTTTCCTCACCCACTTTGAGTACCCTTTTATCCGGGCATAGGTGGAGGGTACACGGGAGTCCAGGAAGGTTTCACAAACAAACATTATGTCGGCGTCATTCCCCGGACGAATATGTGCGTGAGCTCCCCTACATTGGTGTGGAAACCACGCACATTGGCCGACACGATGTTTAGGTCTCTCTCTCTCTCTCTCTCTCTCTTTTCTCTCTCTCTCTCTCTCTCTCTCTTCTCTCTCTCTCTCTCTCTCTCTCTCTCTCTCTCTCTCTCTCTCTCTCTCTCTCTCTCTCTCACTCTCTCTCTCTCTCTCTCTTCTCTCTCTCTCTCTCTCTCTCTCTCTCTCTCTCTCTCTCTCTCTCTCTCTCTCTCTCTCTCTCTCTTTATCTTTCTCTTTCTCTTTCTTCAGGGTGTTAAAATGTTATCGTTCGAGAAATTACGTCTCCGAAGAAAACTTATATCATCAGCCTCTATGAGTCCAGTACAGGACAAAGGCTTCCTCTAATTTCCACCACTTTTTATCGGCTTTCTGTCTATTCCAGATTACTCCAGCAAAACTTTCGATCTTGTATCGTGATTTAGATATCCCAAGTCCAGTTTTCTCAAATGTGCTCGTAACCCCTAAATTTCCCAATTGAAATTTTTTGGAAGATGAACAATTCCGACACCATCTATTATTTCTTCAGAGCATGACATGTTCTACCCATGTCCACATTGTTTTGTTTATTTTATTAATTGTGATCAAGATGTCTTCAACTTTTTTTTCCCTAATCTATGATGTTGTCATTCTTTCTCTTCCTTCTATTTCCAAGCCCATGGCAGCTGTGAAGGGGCTTCGAGACGACCCATTGGGTTTTTATGCTGTGATAGGGACCTTTTGGCCTCTAGCTCTACAGCTTCAGGCTCAGTCTCTGGTACAACCAATTTTTACTTTGTACTGTTAATTTTTTATAGCTTTATTTCTCTTTGTTTCATCAGTCTTTTCTTTTTTACCTCCTTCCATCCCTTTATTTTCCTAATTTGAGAGCCGTGCTGAGAGGAAGAGAGGCTAGCTACGAGTTCAGTTATGAACGGCCTGAAGGTGCCATGGGCACGGTATACCCTCCCTCTTTCATTGCTCTTATTTCCCATGAAGGTTATGGTTAGCGAACTAGTTAAATCCCCTCACTTACACTCGGCTCACCATGGTTTGTCATGAAAATTCAAAATTAACGGGTGAATTGGGGAATGCAGTTCAAAATTTTCACCCCAGACTTCCCTGGCTTTGACAAGGACATGCCTACGACCTCGGCTTTCAAAATTCCTCTAACCGCCCACCTTATGATATCAATATTAATTAAATCTTTAAAACAAATAATACATTTTCAAGCGGTACACTAGTAATCTCCTAGCAAACTAGATAATTTTCATACGATATTTTCCCTCCACACCTAATGGGCGCTACATTTAGGCTTGCACTGCATTGTTCTTCCAGTGACCATACGTAATGATTAATAAGTCTTATTGATGGTTTCACACATGAATCTCTACTAAAGACACAATTTTTGCAGGATGTTTCCCATCCTGCAAGCAAAGATCAAGAAGAGGGATGGACGGTTGTGGTACTGCCAGGACGATCGCATTGACAGCCTCTGCAAGGTGGGTTCTGGAAATTATTTGACTTCTTTAAATGGGAACTTAATGGCGATGAAAGAGAAAAATTACTCCTTACAATGAAAGCTAGTTTTTTAATATCATTATTATTATTATAATTATTATTATTACAACTATTTTTATTATTATCATTATCATTATTATTATTATTATTATAATTATAATTATTATTATTATAATTATTATTGCTATTATTATTATTATTATTGTTATTATCATCAATGTATTGTCAGTTATTATTGTTATTGTTTTTACCTTTATTATTATTATGATTATTATTATCATAATTGTTATTATTATTTTTATTACTATTATTATTACTATCATTATTATTGTTGTTATTATTATTTTTTTTTATTATAATTGTTAGTATGATTATTATCCTTATGATTATAATTATGATTATCATTAACCATTAATATTATTATCATTAAT
This sequence comes from Cancer borealis, assembly GCA_036785275.1. Taxonomy (NCBI): domain Eukaryota; kingdom Metazoa; phylum Arthropoda; class Malacostraca; order Decapoda; family Cancridae; genus Cancer; species Cancer borealis. The sequence goes on from JAXIVD010006058.1 coordinate 15,098, forward strand.
TTTCATTATTATTAAAATCAAATACAGTATTATTCATACATAACTCCAGATTTGCAGCAGGCAGATAAGAATTACTTAAGCCGCTTCTCGTCATATACATATCTCCAGATGTATTTGTTGCTAAGTCAGGACCTGAGACTCAGAAAGCAGTGTATTAGTGCCAGGAACAGAGCTAACAGAATACTGGGTTTTATCACCAGGAGCGTAAGTAATAGATCACTTGATGTAACACTAAGACTTTACTTAGCGTTAGTTAGGCCTCATTTAGATTATGCTGTGCAGTTCTGGTCTCCGTACTATAGAATGAATATTGACAAGCTAGAAGCAGTACAAAAAATAATGACCAAAATGATTCAGGGGATAAGGAACTTAACTTACAAGGATTTATTAAAACGCCTCATTTACACTCTTTAGAAAGACGTAGGATAAGGTAAGGGGAGATCTGATAGAAGTGTTTAAATGGGTCAAGGGTTTCAACAAGTGGGACATAAATAAAGCTCTCTTAGTCGAGGAGAAAGTAAGAAAACGAACAAATGGTTTCAAGCTAGACAAGTTTAGATTCAGGAAGGAGATCGATAAAAATTGGTTCACTAATGGCTAGTAGAGGAGTGAAACAAACACAGTAAGTATGTGGTAAATGCAAGGACAGTAGATATTTTTAAGATAAGGTTAGACATATCTATGGATGAAGAAAATAGATGGTAAGTGTTAGTTGCAAAGGCCTCTTGTAGCCTGCTTATTTTCTTATGTTCATATATGTTTATGCATTGTATATCTGATATATCATATATTGATGGTTGTTTTAGAAACAGGGCTGTTGTTGTTAATATTCAGACAATTTCTGCATTTCATTTTAATAAATGCCAATGCAATGGCGACAGCAATAATCATACATATGATAATAAGTGTACAAAGGCGGTGGACATGATAATCTGATGTAATTTAATCTAAAATACAGCTGAAAGTGTTTTGATTTTGCAGATACTTCCTCCGAGGACTAACAATGTGAAACAAGTTGTCAAGGAAACATTTACTTGGTATGGAATGGAAGAAGAAATAACATCTCTTCACGGTTTTACTATCATCCCTGAGGCCCAGAATGACCCTGGTGCCCCTCCTCGCCGCAGTGACACTCACCCATACCGTTATACTATATTGCTAATATTTCATCATGCTCTTTTTGATGGATTTACGGCCCATCACATTTTTCATGTTTTCATCAGAACACTAAATCAAGTATTAGATGATAGGTTAATTGATGATTCCGTCAAGCAAGGAGAATTTGTGTCGAACGCAGAAATAAACGCACTTGAGAAGGAGATACTTTCAAACAGTAGTCAAAACATAATGCCAGAAGAAAGCCTTCACACACCTGTTATTCTGAAGGGTTTTCCCCCACCAGGCGGCCAGAACCCCTCCACCAACTTCTTGTTCAAGAACGTTGAGCCTTATGTTATGGCGACTATTAAAGATGCTTGTAACCGGGAAGGTGTAACATTGCACACTGCTCTCATGGCTGCTCATCAAACCGCTACGATAAATCTGCTTCAAGAGTCTGGGGTGCAGGAGGACACGGTAACCTTCTGTGTCAACATGCTTACTGATCTGCGTCGCTACCTGGCCAAGAGAAGCCTTACCGTCCATGGCCTATTCGCTGCCACTATCAAGATGTTCATAGAAACCAACATTACACAACGATGTAGTTTATGGGACTTGGCAAGATACATTGAAGGGGAGAAAAAAAAATATATCGACTCCAAAGAAATCATACATCAGTTGGCGGCACAGAGAATGGCTGCCAAAGAGAGCCAACCCATCTGTGGACCACCATCACTGAAATTTGACTACGCTATTTCATCTATACCGTTAATAGTGTCAGACTCCAGTAACATTGTCCAAGTAATTGGTGGAAATGTCTATATATTCGTTCATAATGCCCACAATTTGAGTTGTTTAATCTACCAATCGTTTAATGGAAGATATGTTTTCACTTTCTCCTATGCATCCAACTTTCTGGCAGAGAAGACAGCTGTGATGTTGCTAAACAAAACATTTCACATTCTTCAAGACAAGTGCCAGTCCTAAAAGTAAATCCACAGAACGTTTTTCTTTTCCAACTGACTAGTAAGAACAATATATATGTACAGTTTCCCTGGGAAGTGGTATCGCCCCTTAGATTGTTTTTTCGGTCAGAAATTGGAATATAGAAACTCGACGAAGTCAAATTAAATATCCTTATATAGATTTCCTGCAGTGACATCACGACCACGAGCCAGGATGTCAATAGCCGCCATCTTGGTGGGCAAGCCGACCACAGTCGCTGTCATAGTGAATAGTTATTTGCATTACAATCGTGTATATAGATACTGTCATAGTGAATAATTTGCATTATGGTCGTGTATATAGACACTGTCATAGTGAATAGTTATTTGCATTATGGTCGTGTATATAAACACTGTCATAGTGAATAGTTATTTGCATTATGGTCGCGTATATAGACACTTATGATTTGCGACGGGAATAACTTTCAAATTAATTTAAATCACATCAAACTCTACCGTAAAAAAAATAGGGTTGATATTGAAAATTTAATTAAAAGAAAAAAAATTCAATTAATTTGAAAGTTAGCATTAAGTTAGCCACGTTATTAATATTAAGCTTCGAGTGTGCAAGAAAGGGAAGTGTTTGTGTGTGTGTGTGTGTGTGTGTGTGTGTGTGTGTGTATGTGTTTAGGCGTTGTGTTAGGGTGATCAATGATTGTGTATTCATGTGAACGAATCTACGGTGCAGTTCTATACAATAATATGAGGAAGCCTGTTCTAGTGTGGTATTATGCATGGAAAGTGTGAGTGTTTGTAGGAGTAAGTGGTAGTAGGATAGGTTGGGTAGGTTTGCTTGTAAAAATGTCTCCCCATAGCCCCCCATATCTGGTGTGACATTTGTTGCACAGCAGCTATTTACCATGGTTGAAAATGGTCAATTTTATGTAAATCTTACGGTGTTTGCTTATAACTGTACCGTCAATACTGGAGTCGGCTTGCCCACCAAGATGGCAGCTGTTTACATTTTGGATCGGTGTGACGTCACGTGCAGGAGGACTATAGTGTCAGTAGTGTTGCTATTATGTCGAATTATTCATTTATTAAACTATAGAAATAAATTACTTGAAATAATAATCTACTTATTGGTAAACAATCATCTATTATGATGTTTCATGAAGACTTGTCGAAATATTTTGACATGCATTGTTCAAAAGGAATTCCGTCTAAGACAATGAACTTTTTATACAAAAATAAAACTATGTATTCATGATGATCTTAGATTTCTAGAAATATCGAACTTTAAAAGATATGTATAAATTGTTGAAATATTCTTGATCCATAATGTTGATATAGTATCTGTACTTGATTCTGGCTTGACGATGACGTCATCGGGCGGGTTGCTTAACCGTCGCCGCACTACAGTATGGAGTGAGAGTACTGTCACCAAGCGACATTTCATCATGGCTTTGGCTTTCGGTTTCCACCGTGGTAGTTATCACGAATACTTAACATTAATAAGTGAACAGTTCAGCGATGGATTGAAATATACCAAGTGACAGAAAGCCTTGAAAATCTGAAATGTGGAGCTGCTCATCATTCTGTCAACATATGGAAACCCTTTCACAACAATTAAACTATTATTGATAGATCGTTAGGTATTCCTTCGGTCACTTCTCCCAGCCACCAAACGCTGACGCTCCGTGCTCTCCTGTTGGTGGGTTCTTGTCTCTACTTGGTGTTTGGTCTTGCCTTGTAGCTGCCTTTGGGTGCCTTTGGGTCAAGGCTCACCGCTGGGTCTCGTGCTCCCCGCTTTGCGAGGGTGTTAGTGGGACGGGTTAGCTGATATATTAGGCCTTCACTCTTAAAAGCATGAAACTTGGCACACAGTTAGAATACTAGAATACAAAGTTTTTAGTCCAGGGGCCACCCCAAAATGTGCTCTGTGTGGCCGCCATCTTGCATTCAAAATGGCCGCCATGGCGGATCTGTTTTGTTGAATATCTTCATAACTAGAACAGATATCGAGATGGTTTAAGTGCCTATACCTACATCTATAGGGCCAAGGAATCAAGTGTTACTAGAAATGCTCATGAATAAGTGGCGACCATCTTTAAATTCAAGATGGCCGTCACTAAAAAGCAATTTTTCATCATATCTGGTAGAGATTAGAGATAGCAAAACAGTTAAGGACATTATAAATATATTTCCATGGCTTAGAAACCCAATGGTGGCACAAAATACTTAAAAATAACCGCCTATGGTAATTTTTTTTTTTTTTGCTAGGCGAAAATGCGTGATGTCAGTTAAAGTTTATCTGTTGCCTAAACTTTCTCATGCAAATGAATATTGTCAGTTACCAATGAGAACGAGTAATAAGATTAATTAACTAATGTGCGGTTGTGTTTTGGATGCACGCTACTTCATATGTTACTTTTGCAATAGTTTAACGCAGTTTCAGATATAATGTCGTATTTACAAGGAAACATGTAATTACTTTTGTCTTTATTCCACTCAATAGGCTACATGAAAAACTAAACGGCCACTAAAGTCTGGCGCCAGTAGGCTACCCTTTTATTTTGCTATTTTCATTCACTACACTTGTTTAGAAGATTCATAATTTAAATCCCTTAGTAACTGCATATGTTTTCTGGTATTTACGACATTATGTCCCAAACTGCTTATATATATATATATATATATATATATATATATATATATATATATATATATATATATATATATATATATATATATATATATTATATCTGAGTAGTGCTAAAGTCTCAAAACTATAAACATATGGGGAGGCTTGGGCCAAGTTGTCTGCGTGTGGGAGATAGTAAGAGATCCAGAGATCAATTTCGTTGCTCGTTATTGCAACTAGTGATGGGCGTTCCGGCTCTTTTCCGAGAACCGAGTCTTTCGTTCTCGTTCACTCCTTCCGGCTCCCAAACGGCTCTCAAATATTTTATTTTAGTTCCCCATATTCTGTTTATAGTCTTTATAATTTAGAAAGAATTTCTTAGGATAACTTAGCTAGTTAGCTTTCAAAACCTACTGAATTAAGGAAAGGTGAAAAAAACTTTAAAAAAACGTTTGTTCATTTATTTTAATTTAAACCAAATTTATATCAAATCATAGACTAAATCAAATGTACCTGTTATTTAATTAAAAGGTTAAAAAGCCTTAAAAAAATGACCTTAATTAATACAAATCATAGGAAACATTAATGAATTTATACACAATCCACCTAAACAACTTGTTTCACAGTTTCAGACATGCAATGTATGTATTCAAACTGAGAGGAATTTCTCTGACTTAATAATAATACCCATAAACATTATTAAAGATAAAGTTAAAATTAAAACATAAGATATAGTTAAAGTTAAATCAAATACAATGCTTCTCAAGTTTTCAAAAAAAAAAAAAAAAATTTTCATTATTTATATACCGGTTACGTGTTTTGAGGCTTGAAAACATAAAAAACATAATTTAGTTGAGAAACAAAGTCTCTAAAAATTAGTTATCTACATGTCTGTACAGTGTACACACTTTCACAAACTCGGTCACACACACATACACAGACAGACACACACACACACACACACAAACATAATATCTATTTCCTTTCCTATCTAATATCTATATATCTATCTTAAAGATAGATATATAGATATCTTAAAGATAGATAGATAGATATTAGATAGGAATGGAAATAGATATTATATGTGTGTGTGTGTGTGGGTGTATATGTGTGTGTGTGTCTATCTGTCGGTCTGTATGTCTGTTTATGTGTGTGTGACTGAGTTTATGAAACTGTGTACAGACATATAGATAACTAATGTTTGTAGACTTTGTTTCTCAACTAAATTATGTTTTTTATGTTTTCAACCATCAAAACACGTAACCGGTTTATAAATACTGAAAAATACATTTTTCTTACAAACTTTTTGGCATTTAGATTAAATTACATGAATAGATAGAACTTTTAAAATCACATCATTTAGTATTAGTGCATTTTTTCTGTACGACTAATATTTACACGACAAAAGACAAGAATTAATGTTTATGGTTGGGTGGGGGTGTGGGGTTACGTAATAACGGTTATCTCTCTCTCTCTCTCTCTCTCTCTCTCTCTCTCTCTCTCTCTCTCTCTCTCTCTCTCTCTCTCTCTCTCTCTCTCTGATAGATATATATTAAATGAGAAAGAAAATAGATCATATGTTGTTTTTTTTGTGTGTGTGTCTGTCTATCTGTCTGTCTGTTTGTCTGACAGACAGACAAACAGACAGACAGATAGACAGACACACACACACGCGCACACACAAAAAAAAAAAAAAACATCTATTTTCTTTCTCATTTAATATCTATCTATCAGAGAGAGAGAGAGAGAGAGACTTAGACAATTTTTCGTTCATGGTCACACACACACACACACACACACACACACACACACACACACACACACACACACACACACACACACACACACACACACACACACATACTATCTATTTTTTTTCTTATTTAACATTTATATATGAGAGAGAGAGAGAGAGAGAGAGAGAGAGAGAGAGAGAGAGAGAGAGAGAGAGAGAGAGAGAGAGAGAGAGAGAGAGAGAGAGAGAGAGAGAGAGAGAGAGAGAGAGAGAGAGAGAGAGAGAGAGATTCAGATTCAATGCTTTTATTCACAAAAATGCAGTTGTGAAAAAGACTGTTTGTTCCGAGAGGACAGTCTTATCCGTATTACAAGAGTTGCATCAATAAATTATTAACATAGAGAGAGAGAGCGCGAACAATTAGCCTGTTCGCAGCTAGGATCGTAGACACCTATCAGCGCTAAAATTTTTAATTTTCTCCGCTTCTCCGGGGCAAAGGGGTGACTTAGTTAATTTAGAAGCCGATCTGCAGAAAAAATATGACATGAATTGCTGCACATGTGTATTTAAAATTAAAAACATAATCCTAATGTTATTATTCTTACTTATTAGTGCATGATAAGGCTTTGTTAATTGTATTATAAGATAAAGCTACAATTAGATAATTATTATTTTTTCAGTAAGTATGAGCAGTAAAAATAAAAGGATGTTGATTTCGGCTTATACATTTTATCTGTGTGTGTTAAAAAATATTGGAAATCACTGTCACGTCTTATATACGAAGGTGATCAGTGAAGAAAACAAAAACAGCACCGCTGCCAGACGTACGACACAGTATACTAAGCGCCGTTAAAAAGACTGGTATTTATCATTATGGAGACATTTTACTTCTAATAAACCCTTGCCACAGCATTTGCAGCTGACAATGCCATCAGGAGTTGCTCTGAGTAGCCTGCTAGTGTTTGTTGTGGTTTGCTGCCAGTATCCGAGGATGTAGTTGTCGTACTGGAAAAAATTAAGTGCGACACAAAATTATATTTTCTATACATTACATGGATTTGCCTATTGTTTGGTACATTCAAATGAAAGTATGTATCGGTATATGCCCATTGAGATTAGTAGAAAATGACAAATTGCTTGCCTTAATACAAATATAAGCTGTCTTAAGAATATCATATGAAATTATGAATAGAGGCTTAAACGATGTCATATGCCGTCGGACATCATGAGCTTAATAGACTTAAATTTCATACGCATTAATGTGCAATAATACACCTGTGTAAGCTTGTAAAACTTGCCCCAAAAAGTATTTATTTTCCGGCAAAAATTACAAAATCTGGCGCTGTCTGGTATCAAAATGCTCACTGCGAACAGGCTAATTGGCGGTTGATTGTTACGTAACGTGAGTTTGAGGGGTGGTGGGGTACCCTACTACCCCTCAAATTATCAACTTAGTTAACTTGTCTTTTATCGCGTAAATATTAGTCGTACAGAAAAAATGCACTTATGCTAATTGATGTAATTTTAAAAGTTCTATCAAATCATGTAATTTAATCTAAATTTACGCCAAAAACTTTTTTTTTTTTATGTTTTCATTATTTATAAACTGTTTACATGTTCTGATGGTCCAAAAAATATATATATTTATTTCCTTATTTTAATTATTCGCAGATTTTTTGACTTAAACTCCATAGTTTTCGTTTTTACAAAACGAAATGTTAAATACTAGTTTGACAAAAATTATATTAAATTGTTATTTTCTTACCTTCAAAAGGCCTTTCAGCTGGTGTAGTCTGATTTTGAATAACGCTAATAGTTAAGAAATTTTTTTTTTCGATGGTCATTTATCATTGAGTTTCATTTTCAATAGAATGAACAGAAAGCTTGTTTCATTTAACTTCCCTAATTACTCCTAATTATAGAAAAGTATGGAAGTATGGAAAAAAATCTACTTGATTTGTACGATATGTACACTATTTTGAGACAAGTTCTATAATTTAATTTGACCTCTTAATATTATCAGATTGTCTTCATTTACTGATATGTTGTAGGGAATATTATAGTGTACATTCCACATCATTGGCCTGCCATATACACCATATATTTTCTGAATTATTCATATATGTGTTTTATGTGTTGAGTTATCCCTCTTTGCTAGAGGCCAAAGCACTTGGAAATACAGTTTTCTTTGTTAACTTGAAGGGGTAACTTAACTATTTTAGTATATAATTTCTATGAATAGGCTTCATTCTCATAAGTATTATTATTATTATTATCATTACTATAATTATTAACAATCGGTAATTTTTGCATTTTGTTAGAAAATTGCAAAAATATGGAAAAACTAGAAGAAAAAAAAATTAACGGCTCTCAAAAAAATCTCAAACGGCTCTCGAGAAAGATCCGGCTCTTCTCGTTCATCTGGAAGAGCCGGCTCTAAGAACCGACTCGTTCACAAAGCGCCCATCACTAATTGCAACGTTTTCGTGTTCTGTTAATCAACTTATACTTTGGTCACGGGGTACAGAACACTCATTTCTAAAATGATCATTAAAAATCTTTCCGTTTTCTATAATTTTAATTAACAAATAATCTTTCCTAGCTCCTTCTGTCATATAATAACATCATCCTTTCTTCTTGTTTTGACACATATAATCAAGCACATAAGTAATTCTTCTAATTTCTTTCCTTGCTTCTTCTGTCATATAATAACATCATCCTTCCTTCTTGCCTTGACACATATATAATAAAGCACATAAGTAATTTTTCTAGGAGTTTATAAAAATATTCATAATCATGGAGCAACACATAATAAACTAATCACGGAGCAACACATTATTGAATAATCACGGAACAACACATAATAAAATAATCATGGAGCATGCACATCATACATGTACGGATTGGTGTTTTCAAATATGCAAACGGTTTCTTTAGGACGCCAAAGGATCTATCAACACAGTTTCTTGTTGCAATATGAGCTGCATTGTAGTTTTTTTATTCGGAGACAGCGGCATAGATAGCCGCTGTCTCTAAGCAAATACATACCTCTGTAATTTTCTTGTTCAAGGGTGGTACAAATATGAGTTCTCAAAAATTCGAGCATCATGTAGTTACACTACCTGGCCAACTGCAAATAATATCAGTAAATTTTAGATTGCTATCACACACAGCTTGAACGTTGAGCGACATAAAATCTTTTCTACATCTGTAATACTCAGAATGCTCTCCTCCTGGATTTTTAATGGATACATGTGTGCAATCTATGCACCCAATGACTCCTGGCATTCCAGATATTTTGAAGAAGTCTGTTGTTTTTTGGCGTGCTTCATTTGGGGCTGGAAATTTGATGTAAGATGGTGCCAAAGAGGCGATCATCCTTGATACATGCTGCACAAACCTGCACACAGAGGCTGCTGACATTTCACCACAATCAGCGACACAAAGTTGGAAACTACCGGTGGCACGGTGGAAACTACCGGAAGCTAAGTGTTGCTGGGAGCTGTACTTTCAATGGTACGCTGCATCCTGGAAAAAAATGGATAAATGCACGTATCATGATTTTTTACAAGCTTATATGAACTTATATGTTTATTATACAACTTTCAAAATCACAAGAGATATTAAATTGTAGGATAATGTACTAAAATGCTCTAAAGCATACCATTCAGTAACTCATTAATTAATAGCTTAACTTGTCACCGTGACTACTACATACATCCATGCACCCTTTACTCTTACATAAAGAATAATAACTATCCTCCTCCATTCTTGAGGCACAGTTCCCTGCTTCCATGCTAATCTCCATATATACTCTATCCACATAGACAGCCATACAAAATTTAAGTACCTCTGCCACTTGTAATCCTCTGAGCAATTGGATGTAGCTGTTCAAGTAGATCAAATCTTGCATAGCCTCTCCAGCAGCTCCTCGGATCTGGTGTTCATGACGTCATTTGTACCTGCATGGAGTTAGTGCGTTAGGGTCTGCCTTACTGGTTGCCTCGTCACAAGCTGCTGTGATGTCATTCAAACGTTCGCCGGGCATGCACAACTCATACATACACATACATCAGTGATACATATATAATTCATGTGTTAATTTTCTGTGTAGCCTTTAAAACCCTTCATTCTTACATTATTGTTATTATTTGATCTCTGTGTTTATTTGATTGTTCTCTGCGGTGTTATTTTCTCAGTAAATACTAATTATATCCTAATGTATTTGTATTTTTTT